>CM008280.1:27594155-27857391 GCA_002319775.1 Fagopyrum tataricum
GGATATTCCTTTCCAACCCTATCTTGTACTCCATCCCTCGGAGCCACACGACCGTAAAATGTCGTCATCGTGCCCTAGTTGTCACCGGGCATTAAACGTAAGCGATCGGTACCCACACGAAAGTACAAAAAACGGTGCAGACTCACAAAATGGTTGACATGGAGTGATTTGTGGCAATTCCAAAATAAATCCAAATTGGTGTATAATTCGACAAAAATACATAAAACTATATAGCATACAATGGTCTACATAGAACAACTAAATTCCAGTACACATTTCGTCGAATAGTAATTCACACTCATAACCTTGGACCAACTCCTAAAAAAGGGGAACAATACAATTCACACATGGTTTTATTTCCTTACCCGTCAAACATATTTAAGAGATTCAAAATTCGATACAGATAAACCAACCTTATATTAGGCTCGGAGTGTCCTACTTTAGATGTGGGAACTTTGTAACTTGGGTACATGTTTTCGCTTGGATACCATATATATTAAAGTCCGATACAAATGGACTACAGATCAGCAAGAATTGTGTGCATACGAGCGCATATGCGTGTTAGGTTCAAGCCCAACACATAAACCCGACGAAGTTTCATACTAAAATCAATTGACAATAATAGCATTAGCTCACCGACCTTATGTACTAGGCTCGAAGTGAACCTACTTTAAATGTGATAAGTTATTATCTTCAACACTAGTGGGTCCATCCTAGAAAGCCTATCAACCTTCTATTATATTTCTTCCTCTTCTACTTCTTTTATTATCGATGTGAGAACACACGTCCCTTCAAGTGTAACAGTCTGTTTTGGTTGACACTTGACTACATGTCTTAAGACCGACAAACACAATCAGACGGACTATTATTGTCTATATCCACAATTAGAGTGTTATGGCCGACAAACCCAATAAACCAAGACACAAATGACCCGAGAACTGAAACATTATCATACCATGTGAGATTCCGACTAGTCATATATAACGTAAAAGGTTTCGTCTTTCGTACAAACGCATATGTACATTGAATCCAAACCCAACACATAAACTCAACAAAATTCTATCATAGAACCAAATAATTAATAAAAGAAGTTCGTAGTTGACCAACCTTATATACGATCCATATTCGCCTTATTCGGTTTCGTTAAAAAAATACTGAAAAAGAAGCTTCCTTGTTATTGGCTTGTCTGCATGCTCTCTCTCCAAATAATATAGCAGTAGCAGCCTCGTAAAGTAACGCAAGTCTTCCTCATCTTCAGTGACTACTCAAGTGGTCCTTATATAAGTATCGAGTAAGAGAAAAACCACTATCAATTTATAATTATTTTTCTCCAATTCAATACATTCACAGGCTAATATCAAACTTTACTGCTGTTTTTACGACAACTACGTACATTATACTATCAATAATATTATACATCTACTATATAACATTATTCAACTACTCATTCTATTATCAATCAAATTAAGAATATAACTCCGATAGGTTTTTATTTTGGCCTAATTAACGTGCACGTAACTTCGTACACGATCTCAATTCAAGCGCATGTACACGTTATGTCCAAACTCAACCTATAAACTTACTTTTTTTTCATCCTAAAATGTCTTATTGAGGAGTCCACCGAACTTATATATGCGGTTGTGTGTCTATTATCGGTGTAAACAATATTAATTTCACACACTCCCTCAAGTGCAACATAACATGTCCACCCGACTTTCAACACAAATTATGGACAATTTTAGACCGAAAAAAAAATCTTACAATGATCCTATTTTATTTAATTCTTAAACATAAGTCTTTACTTAAATCTTTATATATTGAGGAATTTATTATATTTTTAATTATTGTGAACAAGTTATACTATTTAATTTTAAAATGCATTAGTTATTTATAATCATACTTTTTTTACCGAGTAAAACATAAAAAAAATTAACTTTACCACAACGTTGCTCAGCACTTTTTTAAAAATTTGATATACTATTATTTTATTAAAATGTTTAAACCCTTATCATATAATATACAAATGTAATTAATGTCTACAACCGTATTACCAGATAACTTATTATACATAGTATAATAAAACATGAAAATCTGTGCAGAACACCTACTACATATAGGAAATAATTTAACAAATATTGGCAAATTTTTCTTGATATCTAAGGAGAGTTTTAGATCTAGACGTTTATTGTTTGAATTATTTTAATATATACAATTGTTTCAAATTGTAGTTTTATTAGCCCCATCTTGTTGTTTGAAAATTGAACATTTTTTTTCAGTATTTTCAAATAAAAAACTTAGACTTCTCAATGCAATTATTACCATAACTCATCCTATATTGCACGGCTCTAGATTACTCTACCTTCAGTCAACATTAAATATCCGTCCTTTGTTATTTTTCACACAATTTCATATTATTGTACATTTTATATATTTTAAAATTAATCTAAAAAATACAATTTAGAAATTAAAATACCATTTTGTAAATCTTTATAACACGAATTATGAATTATTTAAAAATTATAATTCTAAAATAATCAAACACAAAAATCAAACGGCCTATAAAGTGATGATACACATTCATTACATCACACATACACAATTGTACATAGATTCCTATATGATAAGTTTTTACAAGAAAAAGACACCAACATATGAGAGTGTCCATATTATTGTCACATGGTTGTAGATGTGGAGTTAATACGTGTATATGCAATGCAAAGGCTCATGACACTATTGTAAGTCTCCCATCTTGGCCTGTCCATTATCACGTAAGTACAACTTTATTCGATTGAATCCAAATAGGTACCATTTATATAATATTTTGGGTCTATAAGGTGGATATATCATAGGTTGTACGATCCTTCAAGTTTGTCATCCGTTAATCTCCAAGCAAGAACTCCAATGTAGATGTGTCCAGACCACAACCGCTCTTCCTCCAATCATCCATCATTTCCTCGGGAAATACAATGGGTTCTTCAAGAGACGATGATGGTGAAAACTGATCTCTTTCCTTGCTCGTTCCATGACTGAACTCACAACAAATATCTAACATATGTTGTGAGTTCATCAACTCGGAGAAGTTTAACTCTCCTATCATGTCAAAATCGGATGCTAAGTCTATCAGTGGATTCTCCATCAACCCTTCTGATAAAACTGAATTGTTCATGTCAGTATCAACAAGGATACTTGTAAGAGCCTCCTTCATTTGAGGATTACTAGACGGTGATGTTGGCGGTGGAAGTAGCGGTGGTAGCGGACTAATGAAGACTTTAGTACACTTGACTGCCTTCGTCCGAATGACTTTACTCTGAACCGCGTTCCGAGGTTGAATAGTTTGAGCAACGATAGATGACTTTGTTGCCTTGGCATTCTCGAGTTGTTTGACGTTACTCCGATGATGAAGATCTTGAAGCCGTTTACTTAGATTCGTATTCCAATAATTTTTTATTTCATTGTCTGTTCGCCCTGGAAGCCTTCCCGCTATCAACGACCACCTAATTCAAAAAAATTAACCATCAAAATTCTTTTTCCTTAAATGCGTATATGAATTATCTTCCTAGGAATCCTACCTACACATACCGGTGCTACATTTAATAGTATCACGTACCATGAATTTAATATATATATATATATATATATATATGCATATGTAAAAAAGAACCTTACTTTATAATTCATAGGCTAGACAACAAACTTTCAAGAGATCTAGAACAATTTCAAAAATAAATCAATTTTAACATATTTTTAAAAAAATGTTACAAAATCTAAATCATTTGAGAAGGACTAAATCTCATAATAATTACATAAATTGTCAACTAAAAAACAGTGAAAAAATAATTTAAAAAAAGTCAAATTACCTATTACCCAACAGCTTATGAAGTCTAATAATGAGCTCCTCTTCATCGCCGGTGATATTTCCCCTTTTAATATCCGGCCGGAGATAATTCAACCATCGGAGCCGACAACTCTTTCCGCACCGTTTCAGTCCTAAAACACCCCAAAACTCATCGTTCAAGCATAACTCAAAAACAGAAAAATTACAAAATAAAAACCAGATCTAGAATCAAACTAACCTGCTCGTTTAGGGAGACCTCTCCATCGTCCTTCGCCATGGAGTTTGATGTAATCAGTGAGGATCTTGTCTTCCATGGCTGTCCAAGCTCCTTTATTCAACCCCTCTTTTGCACAGCATGGACTTCTTCCCATTTTGTTTGTTTGTAAGATTTTTAGGGGAAGATTTGACTTGCAGAAAAGTCTTTTTCTGATGAGTGATGAGAGCAAGAAGAAGACTCTGCAAGATGTTCCCCTGAGTTGGGAAGCAGAGCTCTTGTGGGATGCCTTCTTTATATAATAATGCAATTTCTTTTTTCTTTTTTCTAGATTCCTTATGATATTCGTTTTATTAATTTACTATTTACTTTATATGTGTAATTCTACTTAGTATAATATTAAATTGAATTTTCGTACTACGCATGGCTTTATTATACAAAAGCTTTTAGCTTATTCAGATGATTCATAATTAAACATATTCTTTTATAAATTAATTTACGTCATTTATATGATATCGACTTTTATTTTTTTTTAGAAATCATATTATTTATTAATTTACTATTTACGTCATTTATTGAATTCTCCCGTTGAGTATCGCACGATCCTTAAGTATCGCCTTATGATTCATTTGTTTTCGTCTGATATGTTTTGTCCTATGCCTAATTGTGGGAGGCCTTTGAATGTTTTTGGGAAGCATGCAGTTCATTGTAAAGAATTACCCGGCTTCAAATATAGGCATGATTTGGTTCGTGATGTTTTATGTGATGTGTTTAAGAGAGCAGGGGTTTCGGCCAAGAAAGAGGCGCCTGTATCCTTCTTGACTGATCCGCGTGAAGAAAGGTCTACGTTGAGGCCTGCAGATGTGTTAGTTTTTGGATTGGTGGGTGGGAAACATGCTTGTATTGATTTGACAAGAGTCTCCCCTTTGGTTGGTTTGGATAACGGGCCTTTTGTTGTGGGTAAGGTGACTCTCAACGCGGCCTCTTTGAAGGTGACTAAGCATGAAAGAGCTTGTCTTCAAAACCAGCATGTGTTTCTTCCGTTCGCTTTCGATACGTTTGGTTTTCTTGCGTCTTATGCCGTCGAGATTCTCAAGAGGGTGGAACGGGTCTTGC
Source organism: Fagopyrum tataricum (assembly GCA_002319775.1). Classification (NCBI taxonomy): domain Eukaryota; kingdom Viridiplantae; phylum Streptophyta; class Magnoliopsida; order Caryophyllales; family Polygonaceae; genus Fagopyrum; species Fagopyrum tataricum. The sequence continues at coordinate 27,599,321 of CM008280.1, forward strand.
ATGGAAATTTTGTGTCACCTAGATCTTCAAATGTAGTGTTCAGGAGGATCGGGTTTGCTATTCAGAAAGGTTGGCAGCACAGCTTATTGCCCGCCTAACTTCTAACTAAATGTAATTTACAATATGTTATCCATTCAAATTTAAAATTGAATTTATTTGAAAATTCTCCAGTGCTATATTGTCATTTATTTAACTATACTTTTTGTGAAATAATATAACAAGTCTTATCATATAATACGTTAATTATATTTTCTATAGATTATCTATATACATTAAGAATCATTCTTATTATTTTATATTTAAATAAATATAATTGAATAATAATTAATGTATTATTCTAACAAAAGCAATGTTTTATTAACTTGTTTGTTTGACATATTGGTTCATCTATTATCTATCTTCTATATACTAAAACACCCCGTAAACTTACACGTGACACAGTCTAGTGAATCCTTTTACACGTGGCACAGTGTGGTGAATCCACGTCATAAAATTTACACGTGTCATTTTTTTGTTAATCCAGGTCCTACCATGTTAAAACAATTATTTAAAACATTTGATTTACGAATTTTAACTAATTTATTTTATATATCGAGTCTTCAAATTTTGTTAATATACGTAAAAAAAATTTTTACTAAATATGCCAAACAAATTAAGCCATTTTACTAATTAATTTTATATATTATTCTTCATATTTTTTTGTTAATATACGTAACTTTTCACAAAATCTTTTTCACCAAATCATTTTCATTAACAAATTTTAATTAATTTATTTTAATCCAGGTTCCAACATGTTAACACAAATTATTTTAAATATTTAATTTATGAATTTATTTTAATATTTAATTAAATAATTTATTATTAATCCCTCATATTATTAATTGACCTTAATATTTTATCAACTTACAATTTTTAATCGTCAACTGAACTTATATACTTTCTAAAACTTATAAACTTTATTTCAAATTTAATCTTATTTTTCTTATATATATATTTTTCAACTCAACATTGATTTTTCACAACTAATGAATTTTATTATTTATTTAAACATTTAAAGATATTAATTTATTTTTTTTTTAATTTTCAGTTGAACTTTTTTTTTTCTTTTTCTAAAACTAATAAAAAAATTTCTTCTAAAATCAGTTTTTTTTAAACGTTTAACAAAAAATACTTTTTTCATTTTTTAGAATAAATAAAATTTAAGAATTCAAAAAAATCGTTTTTTTATGATAATTAATTTTTGTTTTTAAAAAAGTCGATTTTAATATTATATGAAAATAATTTTAGATATTTTAAATATTTTTGTATAAAAACTCATAAATTTCATATTGAAATTATATGAAAAAAATATATCAAATTTTTAAAAACAAATCAAATAGTTTTAAATATATTTTTATATTTACACAAAAGTATGTAAAAAAATCAGGGAATAACTCCGGAAAAAAATTAATAAAGTTTCGATTTTTTTATAATAAAATTTAAAAATGTTTTAATTAATTTTATTTTTAACATAATAATTTATTTTTAAAAAAAGAATGAAAATTACACCTATAATCCTAAATTTTTTAATGACATGTAAAAAAGTTATTTGTCAAATCTTAACCGGAGTTAAAAAAATTTGGAAAAATAAGTTATATTATTTTATATAAATACATTGATAGTATGTATCATTTTCAATAATTTTCATCGTTCGTATTATTTGAGTTTCATTGATAGTTGTTGTTATTTTTTAATTTTCTTTTAAAAAAAATATTTTGAGTAATATTTATTATTTAATAACTTGACATATGCTATTAGTCTTACTAATTGTTAGGTAATTCACTATTTAAATTTAACTATTTGATATTGTAGTTTTTAACTTAGACATGTTACTTATATTAATAAATCTCTTTCATTTATATTTCAATATATTATTATTTAATATTTTTAATTTAAATTTTATGATTTGTTTTACCCTTTATTTTTTGTTAGTATATGTTTTACACATGACTTCTTATCTATCTTATATAATAAAACAACCCCTGAACTGATATTTGACGTAATTTTGTGCGGTCACCTCTTCAATTTTACAATGTCGTCTATTCGTTAACCCAAGTCACATACTCTAACATTTAATTTAATAAACCCTAATTCTTTCTTGGATTGATACTAACTTTGGCATTCGAGTGTCTCAAAGGATATTGTCCTGAAATCCTCTTTCCCGATTGTTATTGTAGAATTTGAATTCTTGCTTGGCTTCCAATCATAATTTGAAAAATAAATCTTTACAACAAGTATCACATAACAATTAAGACAATTTCTCAACATAATGAATTATCAAACATTTGTTTGACACACAATTATCGTCTAACCCGTGCAGGACACGGATATTAAAACTAGTATAATACTAAAGCATAAGTGAATATTGTCACTTGTCACCCTAAAGTTTTTATCTCTCTTATTTAAGATAATAAATAAACACATAATCTAAATAGAAAAATTATATAATTTTTTAATATACTGTTCCATTTTGTATATTGACTTTCTATATTGTATAATTATAGGAGAAATTTTAGATTATTATTCATAATTTCTTATAAAAAAACTATCGTATTTATTTTTCATATTTATATGTTATTTATATGTTATTATTTTCTACCTAACTAAGTTTACCCATTTACCCATATCCTCTATTTAGGAGTTAAAATATTATATTACATATTAAGAATTTACTATCTTAACCTATTTTAAGTACCAATTATATTTGTTTTGTGATAATATATTGATCTTATCTTTATTTTATATTTAGATATATTTTTTAAAATTAAATTATTTGTCTTTTTTATGTAAAATTTATATATGACAGATTCTATACTATTATTAGATTATATAACAAGTGTTATCACACAAAAATATTTAACTTACTTAATAACATAAATATAAGTCAGTTGATATTATTAAAAGATTAAAATTTTATTTAAAGTTATTATATATTATTTTTATTGTGACATTGACTCTTTATTACATCTACTATTATAATCTACTATATAATACAGTTTAAAACTAATATATAATAAAGGAGTAAGCCTATTAAATATATAATTAAATCTACATCGTGATAAATCAATATAATTGATATTCTTTCATTCTTAAAATATCAGTATTTCGAATGGTGTTTCCAATTATACATTTTTCTATTTTATATAGAATCTTATTATAATTATATAATATGATGATTGATTGAAGTTTAAATGCATTTACCTCGATTATGTATATAACAATGATTCCTAAATTATAACTGTAACCAAATTTATGTAAATTAATAAACTAAAAAGTTTGACTTATATAATCTTGATATTTGATAGACATACAAATAACACATATTTCCTAATTAGAATAGTATATTATTCATTCACTATCGATAAGGCGATAAAATAAACACTAAATCATCCATATATATATTTTGGTATCTACTTATTATATGATATGAAATATATTTTAGTCTTTATATGTAAAATCTCGACCTATATATATGGAGGATTACGTGCTTACAAGAATTTAATTTCATTTCATTGTTCAATATTTTAGTTATATGAACATACTTTAATTTTCAGTCATCCTTTCAATATCTTGCATAGTTGTAAATATATATATTTTTTCTTTATATTTTTCATCCTTGATTTTATTGTATCGATATTCTTTCAGCACCGACAACTTTGTATGTACGTCGTGACCGGTGTTGAGTTTTATCCCATGAGCATATGGTTATTGTAGTTGGAGGAATGGAGGTTATTCCGACAAAGAAGAATTCATTGATTTCGATTGGTAAAAATTTATTTTTGTAGAGTAGCCGAGGGAGAAAAGAGTGCGCTATTTGCTCCATCAGAAACCATCTATCCTTAAAATAATTATTCTTTATATTTATTTTTTTAATTAAAAAATTCAATATATTAACCAAATTTTTTTGACTTGGTACTAATTTTTAATCTAAACTCTCAATTTTAATATATATTTATTTTTTAATTTAAATTAGAGGTATCATTTTAAAATAGTTATTCTTTGTTTATATTATTTACAAAACTAAATTATTTAGTTGATTATTTTATGAATCCCGTGCAAGACACGGGTACTAAGCTAGTTTATATCTACTTTAATATATATATGTATTTTGTTGTAGATAGATGTGACTTGTGAGGAATTTTGATAAAAATAAGAAAATTAAAAATTTTATACGAAAAGTATTATTATAATTAATTATTAGTTCAGTATTCTTTCACAAGAATTGATAATTCACATATAATTTTTCAAAACTCTCTATTACGATATTGTAATTTAATTATTTTTCTTTATTATATAATTTAATTTTTATAAATAAATTATAAGTAGCATCATATAATATGTTAATTATATTTTTAGATAGATTTTATATTTACATTAATAACTAGCTTTATTATTTTATAAGTAAATAAATTAATTGAATAGTAATTAATTTACTATTCTAATAAAATAATGTATTAATTTATTGTATTCTTTTTTATATATATTGAAAGTAAAGTTAAAATCAATTATTAGTTCAATATATATATTCTTTCATATCACTAGAAACCAAAATCTAAGAACAAATGTAGGAATTTTTCATGAATGTACAGTCAAGTCCCAATCTATTATATGGTCCATAGGGTAATAATGCAATTTTCACGGAATGTTCTGAATTTCGTAATAATATACATCAATTTTTAAAATTTACATTAATTCCAAACTTCATCATACCTAAAGGCTAAAGTTTGACTTGATTTTTTTTTATAGAAATTGTCCTTAACGTAAATACAAAATCAAAATCAAAAAAATAAAAAAGATTAACAATTTATAATACACAATAATTGGATGAAATAAAAGATGCACGGAAACAAAATTTGATGTAACAAATATTATACAACGTCTTTTTATATTTAGGTTATCAATTAATAATAATAATAATAAATTTAAATTTATTTTTCTATAAACGACTAATGTTTATAGTTATAAAGTTTAATGATAAAAAATAATTCATACTGAATATTTTAATAAAAATTTCAAATGGTGTTTACGAACTTTAGATTTTTCTTCAAATATATCTAAAATTTTTTCCGATTTAAATTATGTATTAATTTTATAACTCTTCAGAATATGTGTAACATCCCGTAAAATTGTCGTCCAGACATCATTTCATTTGAATGGAGATTTGTGATTATTCTTATAACTACCCATATCAAAAGATTCTTGTTTTTCAGAGTTAAGCGTGCTTGCGAAATAATTTCAAGATAAGTGACCTCGTAGGTTTTATAATATACCCTTCTACCAACCATAAGTTGACGTAAGAAAAAACGGGGTAATTATTATTTGCTAGCTATTAACAAATAATTTTTAAAATAAATAAGTTATCTTTTTATTTTCCTAAATGTGAACTTATTAATTTTAGAATGGAATTATCTGATAAGACTAAAACTCACGGATACTAATATACTATTATCTAAAGTTAAAGTTAAGAATCAACCTCACTGCATATCAAATTTTAAAAATTCTGCAAGTAAAAAAAATAAAATAAAAATAATATATATTCCTGCAAATTGGCTTGCAGAAGTCCCACACGAACCAGAAGGACCAATAGATACATTTAAACGTGATGAATAAGAAAAAAAGATTAATAAAAATGCATTTCATTTCCGTCGTCATCAAAAACAAGAACAGGAACATTATGTTGTTTGTTTTGTCGGATATAATTAGCTTCATATATATGCTCTTTTAGGGGCCAAAAATATGTGTTTCTGAAGTTTCATGTGTGCAGTAACGAGTGAGTTCATATTTGGACTCGAACAACGTTAATATGTGAACTATGCGTTGAGCTGTTACGTATTCTATTAACGTACGATTCGATTTTAAAAGAGATTAAAATTATTGTGATGTGAGTGTAATTAGGAATAGAAATAGGTCGGGTTATGGATGGAAGTTTCACGTCCACCAACTGCCCACCTTACTTAAACTCTCACCCACCTTGTCCTCCACCGTCTAACATTTCACCCGTCACCCACCCACCCATCATTCACCGGGTGGTTCGGATGAAATAACCGAGTGTGTATTGCGTAGTATATCTTTCAGTTATAGACATTTACAAGTATAAAGTATATTTATATTTTAAAGTGATACAAATTTAAATCTACTAAATTACGGAATATTATCCAACATTACAAACCAACGTCGAAATAAATTTTAATTAATACAAAACGATTCAATTAAACGCAATATTTTTTGCATGCAACAAACGTAAATCACTAAATTAACATATATTAGAATCATATTCCTTTAGAGTTTGATGTAGCGATCCACTTCAACAACCTAAAATAACACAAAGATTTAAAAAAAATAATAATTAGAACATCAAATTTAAAATGAATTAAAATTTGAATGTAAAAAGTATACATTATCGGCTATAAGATTTCATGACATAATCTTCCACATCAACATTATCTAATATAGTATCAACAGTTTATGAATTGAACATATTTCATCGTCAAATAAAACAATTGAATGCCTTAATCCAAAATTATCAACTAAAACATTAATCCAAAAACAGGGTATGAACTACCATGTATTAATCATATGATATTACACACTTTATAAGAGAATTCAAAGTCGAATTTATCATCAAATCCGACTCCAAACTCGAATATAGATATGAGGAGAGGATGAAGAGAACCACAACCAAGTGAAGACTACCGATGAGAGAAACAAGCAATTAAGCACTTAAGTGAGTAAGTAACCGATCGGTAAGTAACCGAGTAGCGAAGGGAGTGCGTGACTTGCCGACGACGGGCTGAGGTATGGTGAAGGTTGTAGAGATTGATATAAAAAATCGAGATTGGAGAAGATATAAGGAGATATGGTTGCACTTTATTCGCTTACAATTTTTTTACAAATTTAGTGGTTGAGGCTTGAGGGCAATATTTAAAGTTTATTTATTTATTTTTAATAATATATACGGGTGATGCGGGTCGGGTGGGACGGGTGGTGGGTGGTTGTCCCTCCACGCATACCCGCTCCACCACCCGTCAACCCCCACCACCTAAAATTCTTCGGGTTTTTACCCACGAATTCGGGTCGGTTGACCGGTTGGATCGGGTGGTCGTACACCAATTTCCATCCGTAAGTGTAACGGCAAATACGCGATGGAGATTGGTAGATGGACACCTATGTATTTAATCGGAATGGGAAACTAACGGAACAGTATCAACCGATAAAGGTATAAGAAAAGAAGATCCGATATTACCTTTGTGTGGAAAAGTTCCAACCATAGATTAAAATTGTGTTGTTTGTTTTTGTCCTTTGTGTGAAAACGTTAGCTATATAATCTTGGAAGCGATGAAAGTTGGTAGATAGAAACCCATTTACTTATCTCACAATGGACCCCTAATTTCATATAATTCATTTGCAGATATTACTCTTTTTGCGAAACCATCATTGGCTTAATTAAAAGTTGTCATGGAGTACATTGACAAGTTTTGCAAGGCCTCGGGACAAAAAGGTTGGAAGGCCTCGAGACAAAAGGTTTTGTAAGGCCTCGGCTCAATTGAAAGCTATCCTGAAACGGATTAGTGGTATTACAATCACCAACAACCTAGGTAGTTATCTAGGTATGCCCATACTTCATAGCAGAGTGGATAAACATACTTTCTCCTCTCTTATGGACAAAGTTAGTGGTAAACTAGCTGGTTGGAAGAACAGGCTACCGAGCTTCGCCGATCGTGTAACCCTAACAAAGTTAGGGTTATCTTCCCTCCCATCTTCTCGATGTCTACCATGAAACTTCCGGAGTCGGTTTGCGATGATATCGATAAGAAGTGTGAGACTTTGGTTGGGAACATCAAAGTGGTCACGAAAACTCCATATTGTTGCTTGGTCTACCATCTTCACTTCCAAGGCTTGGGTAGTCTTTGTATCATGGAATTTGGATCATTAAACATGGCTTTTCAAGGTAAACTAGGTTTGAGATTCCTCAAAGAAGATGACAATTTTTGAGTTCAAGTTCTCAAGAGAAAGTATGTGAGAGCTTTGGGCGCAACTAGATCTAACCAATCCTTCATATGAAGGGTGTTCTTCAGAGTGTTTACGATGTGGTTAAGAGAGGTGCAAGTTGGAATCTAGGGGATGGGAAAAACATAGCTTTTTAGGATGACAAATGCCTTGGACATCCTCTCATTCAAATTACTATATTACCATAAACCTTTTACTATTAACTATTTGTGGAGAGATTTGTTTGTATAAGGTCTTGTTGGCAAAAACCTCCCACTTTCGTGTTGGTAGGATGAGAAATATGAGACTAATTAAGTCAATGACTTAATTGATACAAACTCACTTTTATTTATGTGGAGAAGGATATCTACAAGATTTTTGTGGGCACTCTCACAACTTGTATTTAGCTTTCTTGAGCTCTCAAATTTTCGTGGATGATGATGCAAATGTACAACTTCTCCACCTATTTATAGGGGAATGAGAGAATTCTAGAATTACACAAATTCCTAGAAAATATTTTGGAGGAATATTCTAGATTAGTTCTAGATTAATCTTCTCTAGATCCTTCTCATCTCTTCTCTTCTTCTCTAGATCTTTCCTTATAATGGACTCCTCCTATTTTGGATCTTAGCCCATTGGACTTGTATGCAATTTATTGGATAACCCATTTATCAAATGGGCTTGATTAAGGAGGGACCAACAATTCTCCCCCTCACGACTTAATCAAGCGATACGATGCCGGTACCTTGACAACAATCTTCAAACTTCTTGGTCGATATTACCTTGGTCATAATGTCTGACCAGTTCTCGTCCGTGTGCACCTTGTCTAGTTGCAGAATCTTTTCTTCGAGAACATCTCGGATCCAATGATGTCGTATGTCTATGTGCTTTGAGCGGGAGTGAAGAGATGAATTCTTTGCTAGGTGAATTGTGCTTTGATTATCACATTGCAAGATATACCGATCTTGCTCTACTCCCAATTCCACCAGGAAGTTCTTCATCCATAACATCTCCTTGCAGGCCTCAGTAGCTGCAATGTATTCTGCTTCAGTGGTGGACAAGGCAACACTCTTTTGTAACTTTGATTGCCAGGAAACAGCTCCCCCTGCGAATGTAATCACATATCCCGACGTTGATTTCCTGGAATCAGTATCACCGGCCCAGTCGGCATCTGTGTATCCTTGAAGTATCGGCTTCTCATTTCCGAAGCATAGGCACCTATTAGTGGTGCCTCGTAGATATCGGAGGATCCATTTCACCGCAGCCCAATGTTCCTTTCCCGGATTTGCTAGGAAGCGACTCACTACTCCAACTGCATAGGCAATATCGGGCCTAGTGCATACCATGACGTACATAAGGCTGCCTACTGCCGACGCATAAGGGATATTCTCCATATCCCGCTTCTCTTGTTCACTAGTTGGGCATTGCTTTGAACTTAACTTAAAATGTGTAGCAAGTGGTGTGCTTACCGACTTAGCTTGGTGCATGTTGAATCTCTCTAGCACCTTTTCGATGTATCTTTCTTGGGACAACCATAACATCTTCTTTGATCGATCACGAGTGATCTTCATCCCAAGAATTTGCTTTGACGGTCCTAAGTCTTTCATGGCAAAACTCTTGCTCAAGTCTTTCTTTAGAGCATCTATCTTGTTACGATCATGACCTACTATTAACATGTCATCGACATAAAGTAAGAGTATGAGAAAGTTGCCGCTAGCGTACCTCTTCATGAAGACACATGGGTCACATGGATTCTTCTTGAAGTCATGATCTGCCATGAAAGAGTCGAACTTCTTGTACCACTGCCTTGGTGCCTGCTTTAGCCCATATAGACTCTTTGTTAGTCGGCAAACTAGATTCTCTTTGCCTGGTTCTTTGAATCCTTCAGGCTGCTCCATGTATATCTCCTCTTCGAGATCCCCGTGGAGAAAGGCGGTCTTGACGTCGAGTTGTTCGATCTCCAGGTCTAGGGAAGCTGCTATACCAAGAACAACTCGGATTGATGACATCTTTACTACTGGAGAGAATATCTCTTCAAAGTCGACGCCTTTCTTCTGCTCGAATCCTTTCACGACCAATCGAGCCTTGTATCGGGGCTTTGAGTTTCCATCCTCTGATTTTATTCGGTATATACCCTACTATTCTTCAAAGCTCGCCTCCCTTTTGGTAGCTCAACCAACTCATATGTGTGGTTTTCATGCAAGGATTCCATTTCATCTTTCATGGCTCTTACCCACTCACTCTTGTGAGTGTCATCCATGGCCTCCTTGTAGCTTTGAGGATCCCCCTCATCCGTGAGGGTCACATATTGATCGGGTGTGTATCGTGTAGATGGTCGTCTGTCTCTCAAAGACCTTCTCGGTTGAGACTCTAGTGGAGTGCTCGATTGTCCTTCTGGTGCTTGGCGGATTTCTTCATCACCACGCTCTGGAGTAGTATCACTCTCTTCAACATCTTCATTTCCTGGTGTAGCGTCATTTGAAGTGTCTTGTCGTATCGGAGAAGGGTCGGGGTCTGGTGTGCTCCTTTTGACTCTTGTCCTTGGCTTCTCTGAACGTTGAATATCTTCAATTGTTTGATCTTCGAAGAACACTACATCTCGACTTCTAATAATCTTGTTGTTGATCGGATCCCATAGCCGATAGCCGAGTTCATCTCTAGGTGAGCCAAGGTAGATGCATTCTTTGGTCTTGGCGTCAAGCTTGGCACGTTCGTCCCTAGGTATGTGAACAAATGCCCTGCACCCGAACACCTTTAGATGGTCATATTTAACATTCTTTCCTGACCAAACTTCCTCCGGGGTGTCTCCATTAAGGGGAACGGACGGTGTAAGGTTGACAATGTCGGCGATGGTCTTCACAGCTTCTCCCCAGAACGACTTGGGTAATTTGGCGTGTGATAACATACACCGAACTCTTTCTGTAATGGTTCGGTTCATTCTCTCTGCAAGCCCATTTAGTTGTGGCGTCTTAGGTGGTGTCTTCTCCATCCTGATTCCATGAGATCTACAGTATGCCTCAAATGGACCTCTATACTCGCCGCCATTGTCAGATCGGACACTCTTGAGCTTTTGTCTTGTCTCTCGTTCCACCCGAGCAACAAACTCTTTGAATGCGTCAAGAACTTGGTCTTTGGTCTTTAGGAGGTACACCCATAACTTCCTTGAGTGACCGTCTATGAAGGTAACAAAATATGACGCACCACCAAGGGATTTCTCGGACATGGAGCAAACATCCGTGTGCACAAGATCTAGAATATTCTTCTTTCTTCTAGGTTGAGAAGATGTTCGGAAGGCAACTCTATGTTGTTTGCCAGCTAAACAATCAGCACACGGGTCAAGAGATTTACCTTGCACCTTTGGGAGGAGTTGTCTTCGAGCTAGTATGTGAAGACCCTTCTCACTCATGTGTCCAAGCCTTCGGTGCCATAGTTCCATGTCCGCGCTTGCAACGTTGACCTCTCCTTTGCAAAGCTTGGCTTGTGTGACGTACAACGACCCTTCTTTCTTTCCTCGAGCCATTATGATGCTTCCTTTGATGAGCTTCCACTTTCCACCACCAAAATGGCTTACTAGACCAAGATCGTCAAGCTTTCCGGCTGATATGAGGTTGAGGCGCATATCAGGGACATGCCTCACATCCTTAAGAGTAAGCTTGCATCCTGTATTTGATACCAGGATGATATCTCCCATACCAGCAATCTTGCTCCTATTTTGATTCCCCATCTGGACGTTACCAAAATCACCGCTTTGGTAGGTTGAGAAGAAACTCTCATGGGGAGTGACGTGAAATGATGCACCAGAATCTATAATCCAGGAGCTATCGTCTGAGGCGATATTTAGGAAGTTATCTTCTCCGAAGAGGTATAGATCATCTCCTTCGTCTGCCATGGCGGTAGTACCCTTGTCTTCCTCTCGCCTCTTTGTTGGGTTAATTTGATCTGGCTTGACGTTACCGGCCTTCTGATCTTTCTTAAGAAATCGACATTCTGATTTCTTATGGCCTATTTTCCCACAATAGTAACACGTTGGCCTAGAGCGTGACTTGGACCGACCTCGAGACTGGTCTCGGCTTCGGTTCATATTGCGCCCACGTGCATCGCCTCTACCCCGGTTGTCAATAACGTTCGCCTCATATTGGGTAGACATGCCTCGTTCTCTCCTTCTAACTTCTTCACCAAGGAGGCTATCACTAACGGTGTCCATGGTGAGCTTTCCTTCCGGGGCCGAGTTACTTAGAGTAACCGCGAGAGTGTCCCAACTCTCTGGAAGGGAACTAAGGAGTAAAAGGGCTTGCAACTCATCTTCGAGTTCCATCCCAGCTTTATTTAGCTGATTTACGAGCCCCTTGAAATTGTTCAAGTGCTCGATCATGTTTTGGTCATCCTTGTATTCCATCTTCACCAACCGTCGGACTAAAATGGCTTTATTACGAGGCGTTTTCTTTTGAATCATGGACTCAAGCTTTGTCCATAATTCAAAAGCATTTGTATATGTCGAGACGTGTTCAAATAAAGATTTGTCGATGTACTTACGGATCATGGCGACAGCTTTCCCGTTTAGAAGCTCTCACTCCTTCTCGCTCTTCCCTTCGGGCTTATCCTCACTGGTGATGGGCTCGTACAAATCCTTGCAGTAAAGGTGATCCTCCATCATCGACTTCCAGTAGGAATAGTTATCCGCCGTGAGTTTGAACATCTCGCCATCGTGAATGACGGTAGGCTCCATCTTGACAACACGAGCTAAAATCGATCGGACGAACCTGGCTCTGATACCAGTTGTTGGGAAAAACCTCCCACTTTCGTGTTGGTAGGATGAGAAATATGAGACTAATTAAGTCAATGACTTAATTGATACAAACTCACTTTTATTTATGTGGAGAAGGATATCTACAAGATTTTTGTGGGCACTCTCACAACTTGTATTTAGCTTTCTTGAGCTCTCAAATTTTTGTGGATGATGATGCAAATGTACAACTTCTCCACCTATTTATAGGGGAATGAGAGAATTCTAGAATTACACAAATTCCTAGAAAATATTTTGGAGGAATATTCTAGATTAGTTCTAGATTAATCTTCTCTAGATCCTTCTCATCTCTTCTCTTCTTCTCTAGATCTTTCCTCATAATGGACTCCTCCTATTTTGGATCTTAGCCCATTGGACTTGTATGCAATTTATTGGATAACCCATTTATCAAATGGGCTTGATTAAGGAGGGACCAACAGGTCTTTAGAGAATTTGGAAGGTGAGTAATGATCGAGTTTTCAATAAGGCAAATCCCTCTGACAACTTGCACTCCTTGATTGCTATGAGGCACGGACACCTTTAGAAGGCGGCGTGTTCCGTGTCCCATCATGTCAGACACGGGGACACGATCAAATATGACGCGACACGGCCAAGACACGTTTCAGAGGTAGGACACGACGAGAACACGGGTCAATACATGGTCTACGAACGTTTCCCTATTTTTAAGGCTTAAATAAATTTCAAAAAAATAATTACAGAATAATTGATTTACCGTAATATTTCTTCTTATCTCCCATTTTTTTCCGACTAAAGTTAACCCCATATGGCCACCTGTGAGATTGTGGTTGCCGGAAGCATAACACCGATCTTCTTCTTCTTCTTCTTCTTCTTCTTCTTCTTCTTCTATGTTAAAATGTTGTTGTTCCGCCGGTCGGCTCTTCTCTTCGTTCTTCTTATGATTTCATAAATTGATTTTGAACATTTGATTACTAATTAATTGTTTAATCTTTTGTTGAATGTTGAGTGTGTTATTACAATTCTTTTAATTTTTATGATTTACAAATTTTTATTATTGTTTTCCTAGGTTGATTATGTTGTTCGGTTGTTTTTGATTTGCAAAATGGACCGGGCGTTCTTCAATTTTGAAACTAAATATGTTTGTTTGAGATTGTAAGACTAAATATGCTTATTTCTATGTTTTGTAAGACTGAAAATGTTTGTTTCTAAGATTTTATTTCAATTATTTTGTTGTCATATTTTTTTATCTACTCATATATCATTGAGTTTTTCATATATATAATGTATGTATCTCATTATGATATATGAATTTTACATTTCAATAGCTTTAAAATGATATATTATTTGTTTTCCGGGCTTTGTCCCCGTTTCCTATGATTTTGAGGATTACAACTTCCCCGTTTCTCACCATCTCCGTTTCCTATGTCCGTGCATCATAGCTTGATTGTCAACAATGTCTTGACGTACGTGCATGCTTGGAAGGCTCGCTTAGGTGGCTCCTCCAGCACCAAGCGAGACGTTCAACTTATTGCTTGGAGTCCACCTGCTGAAAACGTCTTCAAGGTAAACACGGATGGAGCTAAGAGAGGAGACGGAGTTGCCTCTACGGCTAGTACTATTATAAGTAACGTGGGTGAGTGGCCGGCAACGAGGTTTCATTATCAACCTTAGCATTTGTTCCGACCTAATGGCGAAGCTTTGGGGCGTGTCCTACAGTCTCAAGGTTGTCTGGTATGTTGGTTATAGAGCAGTGACTCTTGATTCATATTCACTCGTGGTAATCAACATCCTAGGGAAAACGGTGCCTCGGTGCCACCCGCTCTCTAGTTTGGTACGTAAATGCCAAGACTTTCTTCAAAAAGACTATGCCTACCGCGAGGTGAATAAAGTAGCGACTTTTTTTTATAGCAAACTATGCTTTAAGTTTTGGATCTGGGCCTGTTGTATTGGCTGACCTAATTGAGGGTATAATGAATATTATACTGTATGGCATAAGGGATCAAGCTATCCTCCGTGCAATGACTACTTAGCATTTTTCCTATCTATAATAAGCGCGACTATATGCGTGGAGGCACAAAACCTCCCCATTCTCTCAAAAAATAAAAGAAAAAGAGGATAAGTAATAGTGACTTGGGAGATAGTGCCCTTACACCACAAAATAAAATGCACTAGAGACTTTGTCCAAACACATAATCAAAAACAAAACTAATATTTGTCATCTCACAGTCGACATGTCAAAGCCGAATATCCTACTCTCTTTTAACACAATACTTGACATCAATTTACTAGGTTGGAGAGAGGGTGGTTGTAACACCTCGAATCCGTAGGACTCGAGGCGCTACTGAGCTAGGATCTCACAATGGATCCTGACCTAGCATGACAACAAGTTCAATGGATCTTACAACAAGTTCACTGGATCTTACAACAAGGCACATATAGATTAAAACCAAAACCTGAAACTGATATATATAAGTATCAAAAGGTGATACAAAAGTACCGCTGAGTACAAATAAAACATAACTGTACATAATAAAAAATCTCATATCCCACGATAACGCCAAAATCTGATACAGACGGACCTTAGATTGGGGGGGTCGTGTGCATACGAACGCACATAGACGTTAGACCCAAGTCCATCACACATAAACCCGGAGTGCTTCCATACTAAAACCAATTGACAATAGGAGTAGCCCACCGACCTTATATGTTATGCTCGGAATGTCCTCAACTTTTAATGTTGGAATTAACTTATTATCTTCAACATGTCCCCGCAAGTGCAACTAGGGTATAAACCGAGTTAACACTTGCCCACATATTAGGATCGCGAGCCAAATTGAGGCTAACCGCTCTGATACCATATCAAAATCTGATACAGATATGATAACTTATCATGCGTGTTATGTCCAAACCTAACACTTAAATCCGATATGACTTCATCCTAAAACTAATTAATAATAAAAGGAGTATTCCACCGATCTGATAACTTATCATCTTCAAAACTATCTTTATTTTAAATTTGCAATTAACGTATTTAACACCAACAAGTCCTATAATTCACACCTTGGGGTATCTAATAAATGACAAATTTCACAGGGAAACATAAAGTAAGAGGTATCACACGTACGTTCGTATGAACCTATTACGCAGACACTCACGTAAGACATTAGCTTCTTTGTTACACATCGCCTATAATTCCATGTAAATAACTTCTCATCACTCGGTCAAGTCATCGTAAAGACATTAGCTATATAATTATCAAATAGACGTATAAAAAAGAATGAATATATGTAAAGGAAAAAGGACATAGGTAGACTATAGTTTAAGTATGTATTTATTGATAAAGGTTGCTTTATTGAACATATCAAGTGGTGATTTGCAGGGGCATGTGCATATCTTAGGGGACCATTGTTTTTACATCTTGTTAAAATCTTATATTGCATAGTCAATATATTATAAAATAAATCCCATAAATCTCCTATCTTTCTTTTCATAATGTACGTACGTGCAAATTAAATGCAAAATAATATATGATATAATATAAGTAAAAAATCCAAAATAATAGTTTCTTTTTTTTATTTATTTATCCAAATTTAAAGATGTGTTCTTCTATTGTAATATATCACTCGTTTCTAGATATTTGAGTTTTTAAATAAAATTATTTTGATTTTCTAAATTTGTGAATATATTTTAAAAAAATAATGTTTAAAACAATATAGTAAACAATTATAATGTTAATGATTTTATTTATTAAAATTTATAAACAACCAAAACGTGTCGTGTTAATTAAACTAGTTTTTAACATGTATAACAAAACAAATAGACACAGATTTGGTATTTTAGTTGGTAATTATTATAGAATATATGAATTAAAATAATCACGCACGAAAGTCATACACGAAGTGTGGAACTTCACCAAAAAATAAAACACGAAGGGTGGAAAATTTATATAGCAGTTGCAACCTAAAGTTCGAGGTTGATGTTAATTTTGAATTTTTTTATGATAAATTATTCCACGATGAAACATTTATTGGATACAATAAAAATAATTATTTCTGTTTGATTTTGTCCAACACATATCAAGACTAGACCTAGCCTGACCAATCATAATCAACAGAAATTATATATATATAAGATTTAGATTCGGTGGAGCTGAAAAATTCCTATAAAACTATATATGTTACGCGATTTCTAAACGTACCGGCGAAAAACGCTAAATGTAACTGAAATTACGCACTTCGCGTGTGTAGTTTCGGTTTTTCGCTCTGAATTCTAACTATGCGTTTGACGTACGTAGTTGGAATCGAGGTGAAACCGGAACGAGCTGATAGACTACGCTATTGGAAAGTATAATTGAAATTTTTTAAAAAAAACTACTACTACGCTTGTCAAGTGCGTAGCAGTAGTTGATTTTTTTTTTAAAAAAACATAACTACTACTACACTTCCTAGAAGCGTAGTTGACTGTTAAAGGAATTTCGCACCCGAGCCTTAATTGCGTACCTCTTCGTCTTCTTCCTTTGTTCGCTCGTCGTTCTTCCACGAAACCTGAAGCCATATTACGATTCAATCCCGTTTGAATTCAATCTCGTTTCTTGTCCCAATTTCATTAAATCCTGTTTCAATTCCTGCCCCGATTTTTTTCTTTTGGATTCCCAAAAGCAACTACACTTCCTTTGTTCTCTCGTAGTAGCTTTAAAGGTGGAGTGTCTTTCGGCTGTCCCGATTTCTGTTGTCCCGATTTCTTCGTTTGGACTCGAGGCAAGCAATCCTAGATTTCGTATCAAAACTTTGTTCGTTTCTTCGTTTGGATTCCGACTCAAGTTCTAGGTTAGTTTCTTCTTCTCTTCATTCAATACCGTTTCTTCTTGGTTTGGATTTGAATAGACAACAAGCAGTCCCAAATCGACTCAATACAAGCAATCCCGTTTCTTCTTCTTGGTTTGGATTTGAATAGACAACAAGCAGTCCCATATTTGACTCAACACAAGAAATCATGTTTCTTCTTCGTTTCTAGAATCAATTTTTTTAAAAAAAATTAGCTACTACTACTACGCCCCGCTTGACAAGTGTAGCAGTAGTTTCTTTTTCTTTTTTAAAAAAAATTCCAATCATACTCCCCAATAACTTCCAATCATACTCCCCAATAACGTAGTCTATTGGCTAGTTTTGGCTTCACCTCGTCTCCAACCACACATGCCAAACGCGTAGTTGGAATCCGGAGTGAAAAACCAAAACTATGCACGCTAAGTGTGTAGTTTATGTGACATTTAGTTATTTCGGCCTTTACGTCTATCATCGCCCATAAGTTATTTAATAAAAATAATAATCGATAATACACTGATTAATGGTTGAAATTAATTTAAATCAATGGTTTATAGGGTGAAAATTTGTTAAATTTTTGGAAGGATTAATTGGATAAGTGGATATTTAATGACTATAGGGATAAAGTGGCTATTTTGTATTCTATATAATAAAGAAGGTTTATAATTAAGAAAATTCCATAACTAATTTTAATTGAAATTAGGTATGTGTTTTGGGTATTAAGTATCCGGGTTAAAATTCATTTTTCGAATTTAGAGTAGGAAATTTGGATATATATTTTCGGTATTAGGTTTTCGTATTGAACTTCAAAAATAATAATTCAGGTATTATGTTTTGGGGTTCTAATATTAAAATTAGGTATAAGATTTTGAGTAATATAATTAAGATATAACTATAATTTTGTAGAAATAATATAATGAGATTCAACTTAGTCCATTACTCTAGTCAATAATAGGGCGGAGAGAAGACATATCAACCAATTTGGTTTGAACATCATAAACTATTTAATTTTTTTAATATATATATGAAAACAAAAAACTTAAAGCATTAGTAATTAAAAAAAGTATGTACTGTCACCTATCCTAAATCTTGTTAACACCCCGAATTCTGAAAACTCATATCGTTACTGTCTATGATCTCACAATGGGTCCCGACCTTAGTTTGACATTAATAACAACAAACTTTGCTACAAACACACACTTTAAAAACCAAAATCCTTTAAAAGAAGAACACGCTCACTAAGACGATTTCTAGATGCGTACGACAACCAATAACTTAAGGAAGTAAAGACTAAGCAATATAATAAACTTAATAAAACAACCAACAACTCCTAGTACGGAAATCTCGGCTGACCACTCCATTCCCGATTTCTCGGTAGAGATCTAACCTACAGAGTCTAACAACACGGTAAAACCGTTAGCTACAATTCAAATGCCAAGAATACTAGGGCACAATCACAATCAAGAGAATATAATAAATCATTCAGCATGCACAGAAAAGGATTTTCGGTTACAACAAATACCAAATTTGATTTAAATTTTTTAACGTAATTTGTTTTTAATATAAAAATGATCCGGTTTTTCTAAAATATAGGTAATTTTATACGGTCTTTTTTTCTAGAGGATATTAAAATATTAATTTTTATGTTTCAAAGTTCATTTAGCCTATAATTAAATTTTATTTAGATTAATATTGATACGTAATACGTAAAAATTATAATATAATATTTTTTATTTAAGTAAAACTCGCACAAGGTACGAACACCCAACTAGTTCTTTTCAATAATAATTCACACGAAATGACAAACAAAATTGCATGTACACCGACATTAAACTAACAATTCCAATTTGATCCAGGAATTATGTTAAATTATGTTTTTTGACATGTATAATTGTGTTAACTATTCTTCGATCCAAGCAACTAAGCAAGAACTTAGGTAATGCCCAAATTAAGTATGAAGATTTACCTTCAACAATACTTGATTAAATTGAATATGAATTATAAATAAGGCAAAACATCTCTTATATAGAGGAGAGGATGAGGCCTAAACGAAAGGTTCAAAACGAAAGGTCTAAAAGAAAGGTCTAATAGGATAAACATAAAGAAAGTTCGAAGCTTAGAATAAAATATTTCACAAGAATATCTTTCTATTATTGCATAAACAAAATAAAATATTAATAATATAAATCTTGTCAAAATGGATGTGTCATGACAAGACAAGCTGCTTGTCGGCTCATGGCGGATGTACAGATGACATCGGTATCAATGAATGTATTAGTTTATTATCTCAAAAATAAAATAAGACATTTTTATTGATAATTATAGAGTTATATATTGACAATTCTATTCAAGTTAATTTTAAAAGTTTTATTTAACTGAAATATTTATTTTTAATTTTTTTATAGTGTTATTCCACGTTACATTACATTACAAGAACTCTCCAACTTTGGAAAGCAAGTTGTTTTTCTAATAAAGATAATCACATTTATGAAATAATACTATAAATATATTTTTTCTTTCTTTATATATTCTTAAAAAGAAAAGTATTAGAATATACTTCACTTCTAGATTAGGAACAAATTGAGTATATTTTTGTGGACGAGAACTATTAGTTTCTAATTCGAAAAAATCGACAATCATTTTTTTATGGTTAAGAGAGATCGAGGATGATATATGGACAAAAATAATCGTCAAGAGAACAACCCAAAACAAAGAAGATGTCGAACAAATCGGCTAAAGGTTGAAAATGAAGAAAAATGCCAAACACAATCATGAAGATATTTATCCGAAAATGAAGCAAGAATGGGATGAGTCGAGTATTATTGAAATAGTTTGCCAAACACAATCATGAAGATATATGGTACAACATTACTCGTTCTCTTGAGAAATATAATAACGAAACTCCATAGAAACGTGTGTCGTCAAATTCCAATAAACTTAGAGCTCATTTGATACTATTCATAGGAAATAAAGAATTAGTTTCGGAATCACTCAAACCGATTCTTGTGTTTGGTAGCAAAAAGGTATCGTAATGAGCCATTTTATGTAATGAGTGATTCCAATATCTTCGCTCCTGTTTTTTTTTGGTTTGGGTTATTCCAACTTATTTTTAAGAAATATATTATTTTAGTACCTTTTTGCCATCGTCATATATATTAATATATTATGGCAAATTAGGACATCAACCATTACTTTTTTAAAAAAAATCTTTATATTTCCAAGTCAAAATTTTAATCAATAATCTTAACCAAACATCATGTTTCGTAAATCGGATTTGGTAAGTTCTCATTATATTTCGACTCTACAATTCAATCCGATTCCTACCTTAACATGTGTAACACCCCAATCCGTAGGACTCGGAGTGCTACTAGGCTAGGATCTCACAATGGATCCTGACCCTAGCCTGACAACAATTTCACTGATCTTACAACAAGACACCGATAGATTAAAGCAAAACATGAAACTCATATATATATATCCAAAAGGTAATACAATGTACCGCTGAGTACAAATAAAACCACACTGTACAACAAAAAGGTCCCATAACCCCGATAACGCCCCAGTGTACGGAGCCCTCAGCGGATCGCCCACCCTGGATCACTCTATAACTCTCCTATCCTGCAAAGTATCTACAACACGGTATAAAACCGTTAGCTAACCATACACATATATAAGAGATGCAGAGCACAAACACATACACATCAAATAATACTAAACACGTCAACATGATATCACACATTTACCCGGTTTATTATCTTTATAAAGTACAGCAATCAACTCGTATATATATATCCATATAAACATATGTGACACGAGGAATATATAATCCTCGCCTCTAGGTCCAATAGCTGCCTGAAACACCTTCCCGTGTATCCTAAGGGAATAGAGAGTGCCCGAACCGTTTACCAGGCCTGGCCTGCCTACAGAGAACATCCTAGACTCCCGGCAGGATGAAAGGGCAAGTTATCACGGCCCTACAATGGGCAAACAATATACCATAGGTCGGTGACCATCATAACGCATGCTATAAAGCATATAACAAACACCACTCATGCATACATCCTATAAAGGAATGATAACTAAGTAAGTCCCACGGACTTACCTCAACCTCGTAGTCGTCTCAACTGGATTAACCCTCAACTCAGTCCACTCCAAACTGGAGGATAACACGGCCTATACATGGCATACATATATATCAAACTCCTATTACACAAAGGGTCACACCTAGACCCAAGGGATCCATAAGGATCATATCCAACTCGTAAACCTCAAAGCCGTAACCGGCATATCTATATCATACTAACAACATCCGGCACCTAGCATGCTACTACCGCTCATACTAGGAAAGGAAAGGATCTACCTAACTTTAGGTAGATCCGGGACAAGACGCACCTGCGTGACACAAGGGACGCAGGAACGGAACAAGCAACCCGCAGGCGCGGGGGAACTCAGCCGCGGGCGCGGTGACAAGGCTGCAGGGAAACGCAGGCACGGCGCTGGCGCTGCGGCACGGCTTCCGCAGGGGCGGCGGCGGAGACAGTGCAGAACGTAGCCCCGCGAGTCTTCTTTCACTCTTCACGTGATCAATTCACGTCTTCTCTCAACCAAAGTCACACACATGCAACAACATACACATTCCAACATCACCCTATGTCCAAACATATAATCCTAAGCTAAGGAAAGAAGAACAAGGAAGAAGAAAGAATGAAAAAGCAAGGAAGACATACCACAGTTGTGACCTAGGCACGAAACTGCTTCAAGACAACACCTCCACTAGCTCTCAAACTCAGCATATCAGTCACTAGCATCAACATCAACATCCACCACCAAAACTCTCTTACCAACTCAAGGGAAAACCAAACACAAGATCAAGAAGGAGAAGGAGAAGCAAGGAGGACGTGAAGGCTGGATTGGAAATGTGATGAAACCCTTGCTCAAGAAGGTAAAACGGAAGAAGTAAGGCAAAGGTAAAGCACGGGTCAAAGGCGTCAATAAAACCGGCTGCAGCCGCCGGAAAACCGCAGGGGCAGGTTCCCTGGCCGCAGGGGCGGAACAACAGAGGAGCCGCAGGGGCGGCCTCACAAACCTGCGGGGGCGGCTAAGGCTAACTAGCTCCCAAAGACTAAGGCTCTTACACCTCACCCCCCTAAAAACAAGTTTCGTCCCGAAACTTGTAAAATCCTCAAACCCTCGGAATTACAAGCCGAGGTACAACTCTCTCTATAACCTCAAACATAAGCATGGAGGAAACCATCGACTCCAGCACAAACACTATCCAGGGCATAGAGGAAATCCATCCCTAGCCAACCAGCATCACACTAGCAGGGAGGAACGAACCATCTCCAACTATAAACAAGAATCATACTAGCACAACAAGATCTAATAAGATCATAATCACATCAACGCTAGTATGAAAATAAGCACATCATAGCATATAAGCATATAAGCACATAACACTCACCAGGGTAGTATTAAGACCTACTCGGTGATCCTACTGGTTCATCTAACTTAGCATAGAACTCTGGATAGTTCCTCTCCTCAGTCTCCCAGGTAGCCTCCTCGGGTCCTCGTCTCGACCACTGTATCCTCAGCATAGGAATGTCCTTCGAACGCAGGCGTCTCATACCTCGCTCTAGGACTGCAATAGGATGCTCAGCAAACGTGTGGTCCGACTCAACCACCAAATCATCATAACTCACGATGTGTCTCGGATCTGGTATGTACTCCCTCAGCTGAGACACATGAAATACAGGGTGAACACCCTCTAATCTCGGAGGCAAGGCTAATCTGTAAGCTGCACTCCCAACCCGATCCAGAATCTCGAACGGTCCGACATATCGGGGGCTCAACTTCCCCTTAATGCCAAAACGCCTAACACCTCGTGTCGGGGACACTCTCAGCCACACATGGGCTCCAACTCTGAACTCCAGAGGTCTACGCCTCCTATCAACATACGACTTCTGACGACTCTGCGCAGTCAGCATACGCTCTCTAATCAACGCTACTCGAGCCATATCATCCTGAATCTGATCAGGTTCTAAACCACTTACACTGCTCTGCTCATCCCAGCATAACGGGGTACGACATCTCTGTCCATACAGTGTCTCATATGGGGCCATCCCAATAGATGCATGCCAGCTGTTGCTGTATGAGAACTCAACAAGTGGGAGATGATCCGTCCACACCTGTCCCCAATCCAACACACAAGCTCGCAGCATATCCTCCAGGGTCTGAATGGTCCTCTCTGACTGACCATCTGTCTGAGGATGGAACACAGTCGTGAAGTGCAAACTCGTCCCCAGGGCAGTCTGAATCTGCTGCTAGAACCTCGAGGTAAATCGTCCATCTTTGTCAGAGACGATCGTCCTCGGTACACCACGAAGTCTCACTATCTGCCTAGTGTACTCCTCTACTAATCTGCTCACCAGCCACGTCTCCCGAATAGGAATGAAACGTGCCGTCTTCGTCAGTCTGTCAACTATGACCCAGATGGCATCAAAACTCCGGCTCAGCCTCAGTCCAGTCACAAAGTCCATGGTGACGTCCTCCCACTTCCTCTGTGGAACAGGAAGTAGATGGAGCTCACCTATAGGCCTGAAATGCTCGATCTTGAGCTGCTGACAGGTCGCACACTGTGCCACAAACCTGACCACATCGGGCTTCAGCCCTCCCCACCAATATAGACGTCTCAGATCCTGATACATCTTACTCGTACCTGGATGTACAGAGTAAGGGGTGCAATGAGCCTCCTGTAAAATCCTCTTACGTAAATTTGCATCAGCAGGTACACAGACGCGACCACGGCGTCTAAATATTCCATCTGCTCCCAGAAGAAACTGTGGTGCCTCATCCCGATACATCCGCTCTCTGATCCTCATCAAGATCGGGCAGGTCTCCTGCTTCTGTTGGATCTCACCTAACAGATCAGGTAGAACCTCTAAAGTACTCAGCCGGGCATCCTCATCAGGAAACTAGATGTCCAACTCTAACCAGATCAGATCCCTCTGCAACTGATGCTGAATTGTCAGCCTCGCAATCGCCTGCTCTCGAGGCGTCTTCCTGCTCAGGGCGTCGGCGACAACGTTCGCCTTCCCCGGATGATACAGAATCTCCAGATCAAAATCCTTGATCAGCTCAAGCCACCTACGCTGGCGGTTATTCAATTCCCGCTGCGTGAAAATGTACTTCATACTCTGATGGTCTGTGAAGATCTGACATGTAACACCATACAGGTAATGTCTCTAGATCTTCAGTGCATGAACTACCGCTGCCAACTCCAGATCATGAGTCGGGTAGTTCTCTTCATACGTCTTCATCTGTCTAGACGCATATGCAATCAATTTTCCCTGCTGCATCAACACACATCCCAAGCCTAGCTTGGATGCATCACTATATACCACAAAATCCTCTGTACCCTCTAGCTATGCCAAAACAGGAGCAGAAGTCAGACGTCTCTTCAGCTCCTCAAAACTCTGCATACACTGATCAGACCACACAAATCTAGTAGTCTTCCTCAACAAACTCGTCAGTGGACGGGTAATCACAGAGAATCCCTCCACGAAGCGTCTGTAATAACCGGCTAGGCCAAGGAAGCTACGTACTTCCTTGACGTTCGTCGATGTAGTCCATGCAGCTACTACCTCTATCTTCGCCGGATCAACCTTGATCCCCCGGCGGAAACAATGTGACCCAGGAATGCTACCTTTGGCATCCAGAACTCGCACTTAGAGAACATATCATAAAGTTCTCTATCCCGCAAAACCTGCAATACAGTCCTTAGATGTCCTGCATGCTCTTCTCCACTGCGAGAGTATACCAGAATATCATCAATGAAAACCACCACAAACTGATCCAGGAAGTCGATGAAGATGTTGTTCATCAACTCCATAAAAACTGTTGGGGCATTCGTAAGTCCAAATGGCATCACTACAAACTCGTAGTGTCCATATCTGGTCCTGAATGCTGTCCTATGCACATCCTGCTCTCTCACCCTCAGCTGGTGATACCCGGAACGCATATCAATCCTGGAGAACACAATCGCTCCCTGAAGTTGATCCAACAAGTCATCGATGCGAGGCAGTGGATACTCGTTCTTGATGGTCACCTTGTTCAGCTCTCTGTAATCAATACACAATCTCAACGACCCGTCCTTCTTCCGTACGAAGAGGACTGGTGCTCCCCATGGGGACACGCTAGGGCGAATGAAGCCCTTCTCAGCCAACTCCTCTAGTTGCTTCTTCAGCTCCAACATCTCAACAGGCGCCATCCGGTATGGGGCCTTCGAGATCGGTCTCGTACCAGGCTCTAACTCAATGCCAAAATCCACACTCCTCTGAGGCGGTAGACTGGACGGCTCAGCAAAAACATATGTGAACTCACAAACAACCGGGATGTCCTCTACAGCTGGACTCTCCCCCTCCTTCATGGCATAACACTAGAAAGTATCACAACCCTGTGCAATCAGTCTCGCTGCCCGTATAGCACTAATAACCATGCCAGATTTTCCAAGGTCCCAACCTCGGAAAACCTCCATCTAACCTAACTCGGTAGAGAGGGTAACAATCCTCCTACCTACATCTAAGACCGCAGAATGTCTATCCATCCAATCCATACCTAGTATAACTTCCTCATGCTCTAACGGCACGACAAAGAAGTCAACTAGTAAAACACGGGTCCCTACAAAAATGGGGCAACCGTGAATCTCACGGGTACCTCTGACCCTACCACCATCGGGTAACCCTATAATAAAGGGCATCCCCTCAACTGTATCTAGACCAAGACGCTCTACACATGCATCAGAAATAAAAGAATGCGTAGCACCAGTATCAAATAAAACTCTAACAGGTAAACCATGAATCAGAATGGTACCTGTAGCAGTAGGTGCAGCTGGCTCCTCTACACTCCTCAACTCAAAAACTCGGCCCTGTGGGCCTCTGGTATCAGTGGTGCCCCCACCACGGCCTCTGCCTCTACTCGGCCTAGGAGCAGATCCCTGAGGGTCATAGGGCGATATAGGACTCTCTGTTGTCCTTGTATTTGCTGCTGCTGAGGTGGCCTCTGCCCACCTCCCGCTACACTGTCAGGGGAAGAACCCTACTGAGATTAAGCTCTCCCTCGTCTACAGAAGGTAGCTCTATGACTAGGTCTGCCACAAGTGAAGCAGGTCACCGGCTGCCTCGTACACTCTGATCTCATATGCCCATACTCACTGTAGTTGAAGCACTGCACTCCCTTATCTGCACCCGGTGCAGATGAAGGATGACTCTGACGACTCTGACCTCGCCCTGAACCAGCAACTCCACCAGTACCACTGGTCTGCCCAGTCCGCTGTCTCTTCTCAGACCCTCCAGTCTGAGAAGCTCTCCTCTAGCTAGCCCTCTCTCTCTCATAATCAGAAGCCCGGTCCTGATAATCGACCAAGGTCTCACAGTGAAAACCCGCCATATAGGTACGGTTAGTATCCCTCAGACGTCGGGAAAACAAATACACATGCTGATCTGCAGAAGGTGCAGTTGGACCCAACAATACCAGCTCCTCCTAAAATCTCCTAATGGCCTCTGAGACCGATACATCCTCGAACCCAGCCTCAACAAAGTCTCGCAGTGTTGTGCCAAATCTCTGAACAAGGTCTGCACCAACTCAATCTGCCTATCAACTGGACATCTAATAGACTCTAGAGCGGAGTCTACATGTCCTATCCAGAGCTCCACCTCTAACCCCACCTTCCCAGTGAAAGGGGGTACTCCCATCTGATGAAAAGTCTTCAACAAAGTGTCTGGTCGAGGCCCTCTATGCTCCTCTGTAGCTCGAGCAATCTCAGCGGCAGGTGCCGGTGCAGCTGGAACCTGTGTAACTGCATGGGATCTCTCAGATGATCCCTCTTGTGCTGGCAGATCAGGAGCACGCCTACCTGCCCTGGCAGCCTCCTTAACACGTCGAATGTACTCGCGGAAGGCTGGTCCCTCCATGGAGACACGACCAGACTCCCCAGACTGGGCTCTCTGTGGCCTCCGTCCCTCAGTTGCACCGTTCCCAACCTCAGGAACGGCACTCTCAGCAACCTCCTCGTGGATCTCTTCTGTTGCATGTGAACCACCAGCAGGAGTCCTACCCCGTCCTCTACCTAGAGGGGGTCTACCTCTACCTCGTCTAGTTGCAAGTAAGGCTCTAGTCTGAACCATCTGGAGAAGACATAAACCTAACTTAGAAGGCTATATATATGCCATATGTATAGATATATATCAAATCAATCACAACAGAATATCTATATATATATCTATACTGTCGAGGTCTTCAGAGGGGCGATGACTCACGTACACGGTAGCCCAAAACATTTGTACTCATTTCAAAACCAAAACCTTTTGAAAAGTCATACCCCTTTTCGGGTTCTGTTTAGTTATCTATTCGACCTTTATCGCAGATTACTAGTGTCATTGTTGTCAACCTGGGCTCTGATACCAACTTTGTAACACCCCAAATCCGTAAGACTCGGAGTGCTACTGGGCTAGGATCTCACAATGGATCCTAACCCTAGCGTGACAACAATTTCACTTATCTTACAACAAGACACCGATAGATTAAAGCAAAACATAACTGATATATATATATATATATATATATATATATATATATATATATATATATATATATATATATATATATATATATATATCCAAAAGGTAATACAATGTACCGCTGAGTACAATTAAAACCACACTGTACAACAAAAAGGTCCCATAACCCCGATAACGCCCCAGTGTACGGAGCCCTCAGCGGATCGCCCACCCTGGATCACTCTGCAGCTCTCCTATCATGCAAAATATCTACAACACGGTATAAAACCGTTAGCTAACCAAACACATATATAAGAGATGCAGAGCACAAACACACATCAAATAATACTAAACACGTCAACATGATATCACACATTTACCCGGTTCATTATCTTTATAAAGTCCAGCAATCAACTCGTATATATATCCATATAAACATATGTGACACGAGGAATATATAATCCTCGCCTCTGGGTCCAATAGCCAGCTGGAATGGTGCCTGGAACACCTCCCCGTGTACCCTAAGGGAATAGAGAGTGCCTGAACCGTTTACCAGGTCTGGCCTGCCTACAGAGAACCTCCAAGACTCCCGGCGGGATGAAAGGGCAAGTTATCACGGCCCTACAATGGGCAAACAATATACCATAGGTCGGTGACCATCATAACGCATGCTATAAAGCATATAACAAACACCACTCATGCACACATCCTATAAAGGAATGGCAAGTAAGTAAGTCCCACGGACTTACGTCAACCTCGTAGTCGTCTCAATTGGATCAACCCTCAACTCAGTCCACTCCAAACTGGAGGATAACACGGCCTATACAAGGCATACATATATATCAAACTCCTATCACACAAAGGGTCACACCTAGACCCAAGATATCCATAAGGATCATATCCAACTCGTAAACCTCAAAGCCGTAACCGGCATATCTATATCATACTCAACAACATCCGGCACCTAGCATGCTACTACCGCTCATACTAGGAAAGGAAAGGATCTACCTAACTTTAGGTAGATCCGGGACAAGACGCACATGCGTGACACAAGGGACGCAGGGGCGGAACAAGCAACCCGCAGGCGCAGAGGAACTCAGCCGCGGGCACGGTGACAAGGCTGCAGGCAAACGCAGGCACGGCGTTGGCGCTGCGGCACGGCTTCCGCAGGGGCGGCGGCTTCCAGGCACGGGGCGGCGACAGTGCAGAACGTAGCCCCGCGAGTCTTCTTTCACTCTTCACGTGATCAATTCACGTCTTCTCTCAACCAAAGTCACACACATGCAACAACATACAGATTCCAACATCACCCTATGTCCAAACATCTAATCCTAAGCTAAGGAAAGAAGAACAAGGAAGAAGAAAGAATGAAGAAGAAAGGAAGACATACCACAGTTGTGGCCTAGGCACGAAACTGCTTCAAGACAACACCTCCACTAGCTCTCAAACTCAGCATATCAGTCACTAGCATCAACATCAACATCCACCACCAAAACTCTCTTACCAACTCAAGGGAAAACCAAACACAAGATCAAGAAGGAGAAGGAGAAGCAAGGAGGACGTGAAGGCTGGATTGGAAATGTGATGAAACCCTTGCTCAGCAAGGTAAAACGGAAGAAGTAAGGCAAAGGTAAAGCACGGGTCAAAGTAGTCAACAAAACCGGCTGCAGCCGCCGAAAACCGTAGGAGCGGGTTCCCTGACCGCAGGGGCGGAACAACAGAGAAGCCGCAGGGGCAGCCTCACAAACCCGCGGGGACGGCTAAGGCTAACTAGCTCCCAAAGACTAAGGCTATTACGACATGTGCTAATTAGACCAATTAATCAATATTCAATAATACAATTAAATTTCTCTACAAATATAT
The DNA here is from genome assembly GCA_002319775.1 of Fagopyrum tataricum. NCBI lineage: Eukaryota > Viridiplantae > Streptophyta > Magnoliopsida > Caryophyllales > Polygonaceae > Fagopyrum > Fagopyrum tataricum. The sequence goes on from CM008280.1 coordinate 27,629,344, forward strand.
CTAACATAATGCTTAAACAAATAAATTTATCTACTTAGTACTTGCTACTAAGTATGTATGATAACAAAACACAAAAGAAAATACTCCATGTTGACTACTTCCAATTCTTAAATAGTCAAGAATGACCTCATGATGCGAAACTTCCATACATATTCTAGAAGCCTTTTTAAGGAAAACAAAAATATTATAATTTTTGGCCCAATAATGGAAGAATAATTAATAAGATAGTTACATAGCCAACTGTAACCAACTTTCATTCCATAGGATTGAACGTTTGTTGAGGTTATATCCTTCCTACCCAACAAGCCTGGACATACACCAACACTTCAAAACATATACCTACACAAGATGACACTTAATAAAATAATGGTTAAAAAGTAAAAATAAAATAATAACAAAAAGGGCCCTTCTTTTTCACATAATGTCACCATTGTACTATTTATGGCCCTACACTCTCCATTTTGGTCCGTCCAAGTCTCCATCTTGTTGTAATTATAAAATTTCCTTGAATGTATCTTTCACATGCATTTATGTTTCTATATTTGTGTTAGCTAACATATTGTTCATAACCTTATGGTCAAGCTAGTGTCTATATTCAATTGCCCTTGTGTTTTTTGTACTGAAGATAGATGCACATGATGTTGTATGAAGTGTGGTAGGACATATATTGTTTGGCGATTATAAGTTTGTCTTTGGTACCATACCGAAAATACTACTAGGGTTATGTACTAAAGTTTTTGACTTGTTTGGATAACTCAATATGACTCTAGACCGACCTTCGTATGTTAAGGTTTATCTTTGGCTCGGAAATATTAGAACTTTATGTTAGGGTTGGGTCGATTCCAAGTTAGTCGTTTGTAACCATACCGACATTATTAGGGTTATGCACTAAACTTTTTAAAGGATTGTGACAACTCAATCCGACTCTAGTCTAACCTTATTACATTAAATTGTCTTTGACTCAAAAATATTAGAGTTTCGTCTTAGGGTTGGGTCGATCCAAACCCTCATTCGGGTCGGTATGATACTAATTACTATTTTTCAAATTGGAATAAAAATTTTAAAATTTAACTTAATTCTCCACAAATCTCTTGGTTTTTTACTTTTTGACTTATTCAAAATTTCAGACACCTCAATCCAGCTATAAACTGACCTAGTGTATTAACGTTTGTCCGTGACTCAAAAATATTAGAGTTTTGTGTTAGGATTAGGTCGATTCCAACCTCATTCGGGTCGATATGAACCTAAATTTATTTTTAAATGGAATAATATTATTGAAATCTAACTTAACTTTCCACAAATCTTATGATAGACAATCTTCAAAACCTATGAATTTAATTTTTCTTATTTTTCATATCCGACGGGTGTAAGACGTGGAGAGGATGCACGCCATAAGTGAACCTACACACAAGTTTTTGGGGTTCTATCCTAAAATCAATTGACAATAGAAGAGTAGTCCTAGGACTTATATGTTATATTGTCAATGAGGGACATTCCACACATCTCAACCCTCTTCCACAAGTGCAATCATCCTGAACTAGTTGACACTTGACACAAAGCCTTAAGGTCGGCTTTTTGCCAAATGGGTGTATAGCATATATTCTTAATTACAACCCAAACATAGGATAACGAGACCCCGCACGAACCTTACCTTTGATACCATATTCATTTTTCATATCCGACAGGTATAAGACATGGAGGGGATGTATGCCACAAGTGAACCTACACACACAAGCCTTCGTGATTCTATCTTAAAATCAGTTAACAATTAAAGCAGTAACCCTAACTAAAACTTATATATTAGGTTCACATAATATATATTATCAATGTGAGACATTTCACACGATCCCAACAATACCGAAAATGTACTCGAAGTAAAACTTATTAACCAAAAGTTAATTTCACTAAATGATAGAAACTCTCCAAAAATACAAATCATGAACCCAAACCACAGGGACCCCGGTCTACTATTGCCCCCACAATCACATGTTCATTGAATACCCTTCATTTATGTTCCCTGGCAATTGGAAGTGGATTTGTCCCACGTCCAAAACAAGATGTAAATATGAACTAAGGAAATGAACGTCTCATCTACATTATCTTATGAAAGTCTCATCTACATTATATTAGAAAATTATGTTGAAGTTGAATATTGATATTGTAATCTAAAAACCATATTAATCCAAACCTTGTCTCCCGACCAATTATAGCTTTATCAAATATTTCATGATATTGGAGTATGGATGATTAAATGTTTGCAAATAGATTACAAAGATATAATAAATTTACAATATAAGGTGGTAGATGAAGTACCTCTTTCATTTACGATTGGTTGTATACATAACTTCATTAATCTTAAGTGTTGAGGTTCAAACTTCGCGCACACATGCGATTAAACACGTAACGAAATTCTACGTAAACTTTGACTTGCCCTAATTTCACATTCATTTTCGTACTTTTGGAAGATATCTATAAAGCAATTAAGATGTTCAATTTCTATATAGAGAAAATGTTCAAGTATTAACTACTCTAGATTATTTGCACTTGATGAAAATTTGTTGGCAGGAGCTAATCTCAAATTTAAAAAAATAGATAAAATAATAAAATAATTTGAGTAAGAAAGGGAAAAGATTCTCCTACATATTTATTATATATATATTATTATTTCTTTTAGAATAGAAGAGTGAATCCCAACTTTATAGTGTAAAATTTTCGATAAATTCAATAATTATTTTCCGAAAAATCACAGCTCATCGGAATATATACAATGATTTTGGAAAATTCAAGAAATAATGTGATATGTCCTTTCTTATCTCACAAGTATGACATTACCAAAGAAACCGACGTAGCTAACTTGATAGATATGTTTCGATTGCTTGTTTTATATGAGCATATTTTTACTGGCTACTTAGCTAGAGACTCGACCTTACCCAAACAACCAACATCTAATGCAGTTAAAAGTTGGTACATATAAGTCAAACTTTAATAGTATGCATATATACATGCAATCAATTTCGGTGCTCCAAATAACATGAAATTTGTATATTTATAACGGAGTGTCGATCGTACGTAAAGAAAATAAACACGTAAGCTCAAAAAATATTCATAATAAAATCAATTGGTGATAGAGTTGTAACCCATGAACTATAGAATTACGGGGCAAATAATCGTGAGACGTTTGTATTTTTATATGACTGTGTCGTTATCCGTTAGAATCCCAATAGATAAGTTTAACTGAGTTTCGTCATAAAATATGTAAACAATCGAATAGGTAACACACTAACCTTATATATACATTTAGATTAGTTATCATTTTTACCGTGAATAAAGGGGTCTTCTTCGAATCCTCCTGGCAACATGTATAGAGAAACTGGTATTGGGAGGCAGGGCCGGCCCTGAGGGTGTGCGAGGTGAGCCACCGCTCATGGCCTCAAATTTGTAGAGGGCCTCACCTGATTTTATATAGATTAGTAATATATAATTAAGTTTGGTATCATGTAACACAAAACATGAATAGCCCAGTGGTTAAATGGGCTTGTTGGAATTTTAGTTCTCCCACTGGTCCCGTGTTAGACTCTTGCCATCAACAATATTTTTACGCTACAATTGAAAGATTTTATAAAAGAAAGTCATTTTTCAAATTGTTAATGTTTTGAGGGTCTTTAATGACTTTCTTTGCTATTTCTAGTTACAAAATAATTTTAAATATAAATAATATTTTAGACATAGATATACTATAAAATGTAAATAACTTATTATCATAAATTTCTACAAATTACTATTTGATTTATATAAAATAAATAAAAATAATATTTTAGACATAGATATACTGTAAAATGTTAACTAATTTATATACAATTATGGTAAAGTTTTATCATAAAATTTCTACAAATTATTGATATAGTTTACATTAAAAGTCAATTATTTTTATGTTTATAGATATAATTATTTATATAAAATTTTACGGGTTAGCAATTGGGCCTATCAATCCTAACTTTTTTTTTTTAACTTTTAATTTTTGGAGTTAGTGTGCTGAGTTTGAAGCGACTTTTTTTGCTAGTTAAAAACAGTTTTAGAATAAAAATAATATTTTAGACATAAATATACTATAAAATGTTAACTTATCTATATATAATTATGATGAAGTTTTATCATAAAATTTCTACAAATTAATTATTTGGTTTATAGAAAAAAATATCTTGTAGATATAATTATTTATATATCAAATGTAAAATTATTTGTAGAAAAATCCATTTTGATGCTTATAGTTGTTATTATAATCTATCAATTTTTAGTTTAATGTTTGTTTCATGCAAGGTATTTTTATGACATTTATTAAATCCATTCAATTTAAATATTTTTTTTTTGATTCATTTGAAAAAATAAATAAAATTTAAATCGATTTTACGCATTAGTTCGTTACACAACAAGTTAAATAAATGTGGGCAACACATCAACCTTACCCTTCTACTTTAAATAATATAATATACACCTATATATTTAATTTAGTAGCTTGAAATATTTAATAAATGATAAAAATTATTTAATTTTTAATATTTAAAAATCAAATTAATATTTTAAATATCTAAACTACACAGGGCCTCCATAATTCATTGGCCGGCCCTATTGGGAGGGTAATCTCTCAGCAATGGACCACGATCTAATTACCCGATCCAGATGTAGATCGGCAAAAACGATTGAACCAGGTGATCTACGTACCTCTTAAAAAAAAAAGGTCTTCTTAGACCAATTTTCTCGTTTTTTCTCCTCTTGCTCTCGGTTTCAACTTCCAAATCAATGTTTAATATTTTCAAACCCTATTACGTATACAAAATCTCAACGTCAATGAAAATCCTTGGAGAGTTCCCGAAAATATGTCTTACCCAATAAAGTAAATATTAAAAATAAGTGGAATATACCCTAATAATAATTTGAAACTTGCATGTCCCTAAATGCTTAATATTGACTTAAACCCACCAAATTCATAACAAGTCACCTTCAAACTACTGCATGAAGAGTGGTAGATAAAGCTTTTGTCTTTAGGGCAAGAAGGGTTAGCTATACGTTTGCTATCAAAATAAAGGTGTCATAAATTGGCAGCCACAAACAACGGTATTCAAAGAATTGTCAATGTGATAAGATAAAGAAATTGGATTTTGTGATTTATTTGGTCCTTGGTCGAAAGAGCTATTGATTTTTTGGTAGAATGAGATAGGTACTCTTCACGTTTTCCTAATTTATACACTTATATATTATACGTTTGTAATTGCGTCATTTAGTGATACTTAATTGTGAGTTAATAATCGTTACCCATCTATTAGGGGGTCGAGTTTGGCTAGTGAGTAGTCTAGCTTCAAAAAAATTGAGATATAAGTTTTTTTTGTTTTTTTTTTTTGTGTGTTCGAAAGGCGAATTGTGGAGTGTACCACCTTTAAGAAAAGCGGAGATTTTGGTACAATTAGTGATGGCAATATATGTATAAAAGATAAATAAGAGCTTTGGAGACAAAAGCAGGTTTGAGTCGGGCCTAGCTTAAAAAAATTAGAAGTGTTCGGGTCGGGTTGAACCGTCACTTTTGAGTCTCCAACATTGTTCATATCCACCCACGGACAATTTAGGATGGGTTGTCGAGTCAATCTGTATATAAATAATTAATTATGCATTTTATTAATTTTCTTCTTGAGTTTATCTAACATAATTAAGCAATATAAAACATTTCAACATAAGATTGCAATGAAATTATACCTACTTTACAAACCGGTTCAACACTAAAAAAAATTTGCAATACAAACACATGAAAAATAATAATTTAATTAAATTACATTTAAATTGTCCATGCCTGACTAACGGAATTCGGATGAACTTTAAGGGTGATATTGATTATATGGTTTTATTAAATTTGTATGTATATTTTATATACGAGTCGGATTGTCTCAAAGGTCAAAACACTAACATAACTCGTTCTATAAAAAACGGGCCGGGTCACACCCAGAACCAACAATTTTTTAGTAGACCGTCCAAATTTGTAAATCTGCAGGTCGGTCTAAGGAGGAGCATATCGTTGTATGTAATTCATTTGAAACCTCTTAAAAGAGGCCATTAGTAGAGTTTTCGAGTAGGAGAATGAAATAGCTCACTTGGATTGCATATGAATAAACCTAGTTTTTATTATATGTTAATCTAGTTTCTTATGATCGTGTATAAATGTGTAAATCCCATATTGATCAACCAAAAATATACAGATGTTCCGAATTAGGAGAGGCAATTGCAATGTAGGATCATTATTATTAGGGGAGGAAAATTACAACCTAGACATTCCTAGGTCTTATAAAGTTGTCTCCCATGACAAATCTATGATAACCTTTTGGCTTGATACAATGCAATTGTGCTTCTTCCACCTTATCGTAATGTAACTTTATAATTTGATTAGAATAAAGTCAGCACTTCATTGTGCACAATATACTAGGATCTTTCATCTTTTTATCATAAGTATGATATATTTCGGTAAATCAATACAGTTAACATTATAATTTGCATGTTTATATTGGAATCATGTGTTAGTTTTTATTTTTAAGAGATTTTTTTTTTTTGAGATATAAGATAGTGTCGGTAACTAAAGAGATTATATAGACATCATAAACGAAAATATTATTATCGATAAAATCACATGTTTTTTTTAAAACTAAAAAAGAAACGGATTAATATTAATCAATAGAAGCCAGTGTTACAATACCCGTGGGGAAATCAGTAAGAAATCATTCGACACTCCCGAACTCGGAGGATAACGAGCAAGAAGATGAAGCCATTTTACTAAACATTGTTTGTTTAGAATGAGTTCATAATCAAATTCAAAGCCATTAATATAAGAACGTTTGGTAACATAGGAATTATGGTGGATTAATTCATTATACTTTATGTATCTACCACCACCCTACTAATAGGAATTATGGTGGATTAATTCATATACATGTGCTTGTTTAAAATGAGTTTATAATCCTGAAATTTTAAGTGAGTTTTATAATGATACACAAAAATGTCTTATTAAATTCAATTATCTTAAAAAATAAATATTAATTTCCTACATTATTTAATTTATATTAAACTAGTTTTGCTATTTCTTATGAATCTTAATACTTACATATATTGCTCGTATATTTTAATTTAGAAACCCACTTACGATAACGAAAATAATGATGGCTTATAGAGTTTATAAAACTTGTATTATATGATAACTTATTAGAGAGTAATTAAAAGACAAAAATTATAGAGGTTAGGAAATTTATCAACCTTTATTTTATAAAATTAACACGAGCTTATGGAAACTATAAAAATTTGAAGTTTAAGTTTTTATATAATAAATTTGATTTTATGCCATTATTTTTTCAATAAATTTTATCCTTTTAATAAATAAGATACTTTTTAATTAATCAAATATCTATTTCATCAATTCATAAATAAGTTTACCTTCGGTTTCAGATTTGAGGAAAAGTAATTCTCAATCTAACCGCTAGTTAATTCATCTGATTTTCTCACCTAACTTGCTAATTGATTAGATGTATTTATTAATCTTCTTGCATCAAATATATAAAATTAACTTTTTATACTTTATTATATAAATCCATGTTTAATTTATATTATCAGTTTAGTCGTTTAGTGGCGGCTAGATGCACATATGATGTCTCTTGTTCTTTACCTTTTTATGAAGATACTTTATTATTTATTTATTTATTTATATATATTTTGTAATATTTTAGCCATGCATTGGTGAAATTTTATGTTCGTGTGAAAGTGGTCTCCGTTCTACTTCATAGATCACGTAGGCTTTTCTCCTTGTCAATTATCAAATATATGTCAATCATAATCTCGTTGAAATCACAAATCAATCATAGTGTCAATTGTATTATTTGATTTTATTTGAGTACACCAAATCCTCAACCTAATATATTAAAATATCATCGCAATTGAAATAGATAAAAGAATACGAGAAACTTTTTTTTTTCTTCTTAAAAATAACTTTATTTTTTTATAAAAATCGTTACGAATGAAATCAAAGAACTATTAAACAAGCATGTAGACCTCGATCCAGCTAACCAATTCGCAGGCTTATTGAGGACCCATTGATAGTCTTCAAAACCACGGACTTTAAAAAAGATATGTTTCAATACATTGGCCAATTGCCCTCGACATTTGGAACCACTCTGAAGCCTTTGAATGAATACTTTAGAATCAGACTCAAACATCACTAGTGACCACCCTTGTTCTATACCTAGTCACGTAACCGTCATCCTTCCGCCAACTCAACCGACATAGAATCCTCAACTCGCTTCACCGCCGAAAGCAACGTGACTCCCGCCTCATCCCGTGCAATAACATCAATTCCCCACCACCCATCATCGCCAATCGACGCGTCGGAATTGACTTTGATGAAGTCAGCTGGTAGTCTCCTCCAACTGCAATCTAAGATCGGGACTGAAGACATATTGAGATTTAGTTTACTTATGTTTTGACACCTGAGTTGTATTATGCTCATTGTACTTTTTACCCTTGGTGGACTCTTTGTACCGGAATTGGGACTCATTTGCTGATTGCTTTGCCGAAGGTGAATGATACTTTGATCCGATGGTTAGACACACATCTGGTTTATGAGTGTCCCTCTTTGCTGATGGCTTTGCCGAAGGTGGAAGGGCCTTATGAACGGTGCCACGAGATATATCTTGTTTTTATTCATTTTGAGGTACATGGTACGTTAAGGAAGTTTGCATACTTACCTGGAGTACTTGGGCTTAGTGTTTTGGGCCTTTTGGTTTTGTTATAATGTACTATCTTGTTATGCAAGTTTAACTATGACTTTTATGGTCCTAGTTAAACCTTATATGTCTCATCTATGAATTTACCATTTACCCGAAAATCCGGGCTGAAGACATATGCGTTTCGGTTTCGGTTTCGGTTGGAAAGAGAGCTTTGCTAACTTCCATATATTCATTTATACCATCCTCAACCTTCCAGAAGATCTCGTACGCTAGAGCCTTAGAACCCTTAATTTTTCGTTTGTTCTCGATTTTCACACCTCTCATGCAACCATCGTACATTCTTGAAGAGGGTAGGAACTACCCTTTCTAGAAACTTCATTTATCCAATCATGAACATTGTTAACAAGAGCGTTGAACTCATCCGCACATCCCATGCATTTCCACACCTTCTTGCCCTCAAGACAATGAAACAGAACGTTGACCTCCAATTCCTTCCACATATGTTACACCAGGGCTCGTCCACGACTCTTTTTATAAGTAATTCTTCTTGTAGGGAAACACCCCATTGCACACCCTCCGGACAAAAGATCTTACCACCAGTACTATGTCGGTACTCCAAAGTGGGTCGCCTTGATGAAGATCTCTCCCAGGGACAAATAGCGAAGAGAAAGGAGGATAATGGGTCGTAGGTGCAATTCTGATACTAGTTAATCTTCTTGAGCTTTCACCCCTTCTAATTATACTACAGACGCCCTCCGCTCAAATAACGAAGAGAAAGGGGAGAGCGGGTCACCTTGACGAAGACTTCTCCCCGAGACAATAGTTTTAGTTGGACATCCTTGACAAAGAACTAAGAAGGTAACGAAGGTCACACGCACCATTATCAAGTTGATCCATCTTTCATCGAATCCTGTCCTTCGCATGCATAGAGAAAGACCACTCAACCCGTTCATACGCCTTTGTCACATTCAACTTTAAGACCCATCAAACCCTTCTTCCCGACCCCAGTTTTCATGTGATGGAAAACTTCAAACGCAACAACACATTGTCAATAAGCAGTGTTCCCGGAACGAATGAAGTTTGATTAGGAGACACCAACTTCCCGAGACAACCTTTTAACTTATTAGCAAGAACCTTGGAATAGATTTTACACAAAACATTAGACAAGTTATTAGGCCAACTCTGGCATCATACAAGGAGACGTAACTTTTGGAATTAAAGAAATGAAAGTATGATTAAAATTATCTAAAAATGACAATCCTTCAAAAATGGGAGAAATAAACTAAACAACGCTATTACCGAAAACATTTTCAGTTTTTCTGAAAAAATAGAGATGGCATGCCATCCCGGGTGCATATCAAACATGCATGTTTAACTTCCTCTGAATAACAATAAAAAAGCAACACTTTGTTATCATTGTTCATCAAAGAACTCATGGGCCCAAGACATTCGGTTGAAGCAGGTCTCAAAACAAAAGTGAATATGTCATTGATAACATGGTTTATTGCCCTAGTTTAGGCATGCATTTAGGTAGATTTTTCCTTTCCGCACTCATGAATAGGCCTTAGTTTGTGTCATTTATGCTTGTTTTATTCTACTTTGCAATAGATGTCTACACATTATATTGCTGTTTTGTAGGTGATTTGGCGCATCTCGGAACTAAAACGATGCATATGAGGATCAAGCCTCGGAGTGGGTATCTTAGAGTGATCACACGTGCAAGGGGGAAAGAAATCGAGCTAAAGGCATGAAAAGGACGTTGGAGCAGTCTCGGACCAACATCTCGGCTGAAGTCTCATTTAATTATTTTAATTGAGGGCGAGATCCACCCAGTCGAGAGTAATCTCGGGTGGTATCTCGGCCCGAGATCCCAACAACCCCGACCGAGATTTTCTGCCGTTGAAGAATTCAAGAACAGAGCCCGAAATCTCGGTCCTGATTTCCTAGCATCTCGACCCGAGATATTGGCCCGAGATTTCCTATTTGAGCGCGTTAATTTTATTTTCAGGCCTTTTTTATCCGGCCCATGCTTTTTAGCAGAGGTTTGGGTATAAAAGGAAAGCCTGAATATTTTCCAAAGGGGTCGGATACTTTCCAAAAGAGCTGAAATTTTACCCTAGAGTCCTATTGTCTCCTACCTTGTCTCCCTCTTCAATCTTCTTCTTCTTGACATTTTCTAGAGTTTTAGAGTGAAAGATTCATACTTTGTTGTTGGATATTGATTGGAACAGTTTGTGACAGAGATTTACCTCTTTTGCTGGATATTGGAGTTATAAAACTGAGTTTGTTTCTTTTCTCTCTCTTGCATTTTCATTTTATGAATTGTTTGTTTTTTAGCAATTTATCTCCAGATTTTGATATGATGATTGTTGGCTAGAACCACTGTGATTATAGGGTGGATAGATCTTTGTCTATGGCTTGGACTATGATTGATTAGGTTGTATGTCAGTTTTGGTATAGAATTGCTTGAAATCCTATGGTTGATTTGGAATGAATATAGATTAGAACCTTCTAAGCTAGCAAACTGAGTTGGAATAGAGACTTACCCGGGGATATTCCTCCTTGGATATATAAGTAGATGAACCATAGGCAATAGTGGCGAAAAACCTCTATTGGATTGAATGTGTCACGCTTACTACCTAAATTAGGTAATTCCCGAGACTTTCCCGGTAAGGGGTTTCTTAGTCCTTAGATAGAGAATCCGGTTTGTACCGAATTTCCATCCTAACTATCTTGAGACTTACCCGGTAATAGGTAATTAGGATTTGAATGAGTTGATATTAAGATTACCCGGTAATAGATCATCAACGAAGAAATCCATCCCTGTAGCATTTTCTTACCAAAGCTTTATGAGTTGTCTTGAGTCCAATGTCATGAATAATGATCTTGAAACCTTGGAATCCATTTTCCCTATAATTTGATATCATTTGTTCGTTTAATTTTATTAGTTGTTTTTTATTGAATTCGATATTTAATCAAGAACAAAACAAAAACCCAACCAAAAACATGATTCTTCTAACGTGACTTCTTCTTTCTATTTCTTAGTTTAGACTTATACTATTCTTGATCAATTCTTGCAAATTAACCGCCAACGTCCTTGTGTTCGATCTTGGAGTTCTTACCGTGCTACGTATCGATCCATACATTGTGGGTTCCCTACTAGTTAGGTGATTATTACAAGTTATAAATTTTAAAACCAAACATATTGATGCGCTCTTCGTCAGTTGAACGCGAGGATCCACCGGTGTTGTTCCTTCCGTCCACTTCTTTTTTATTTATTTTTGTGATGGGATATGCCAAGCAAGGATCGTCCAGCCTCGCACCTTGGATCTCCTTGGCTCGAGATCTTTTCCCTCGGAATCTCACTTCGGGATTAGATCTCCTTTGTCCTCATAGCCTCTCACCGTAAGGACACCACTCAGCCTCTCATCTTGTGGGTTTCGAAATCTTGGCCTCTCACTTTAGTCTCTAGGTTTGTGTTTTCAAAGTAAAAACACAACTTTTGATTGAAGAATCACTCTATTTCGTCCTCTAGAAAAGGATGTGGGAGAGGCCTTATATAGGCTGAAAAATCAGCACCTAAACTCCCACAATTAAAGGGGTACAAGCTCAAAAGTTGGGCAATAAAACATAGAAAAAATAAGGGATTTTCACCACATAAATTCAAGCAAACAAAGGGCCTAATAACCTTAATATGACCAGCCATTTGGGAGCTTAAAGGGACAAATTTGTGGCTGGAAAAAACCCCAACATAATGTGGTATTAACCCTCTTGAATGGTTAGTTTAAGTACAAGTGAACATTTTATTTCACTTGTATTAAACAAACCTCATTATTCCATAATATCATGCAAATATCATGAAATAAAGTCAAGCATGACCACATATTACAAACAAACAAATTACAACTAAGGTCCAAGTTAAGGTGAGTTGGAATCCTCAATCGCCTCGAGCATGTTCACCAAATGACGGTCATAGTCGGTCCTACATCGGAGCTCCGAAAGGATGGTAGGCCAAGGTAGTTTGTCCTAGCATGCGAGCTCTAGATCGAGTGAGAGGTGGCGATGACCTAGGTGCCGGCACATCATCCTTGTTGCTTAAGTCCGGCGGGCTCACATCACATATTGTGTCTTGTGAGCGTACGAGTCTTTGTGACTATTGACAAAGATTTGTAGGGTCCAATTCCAGCGAACATTCATTAAAAGTATTGTGGCACAAGCTTGGACATAAAGGTGTCAAAAGTTGACCCGACCCGTGAACAAGACCCGATGAACCCGAACCCGAACCCAACCTAGTCCCGAAAATTTTAAAAAAGAGAATCTCCGAAACCGACCCGCTTGAAACCAATTTAACTTGAAAAAATATATGACCCGAATCCGACCCGAATGACCCAATTGCCCGAACATCCCGACCCGAACGACCCGATAGCCCAAAGTAACCCGACCCGAATGACCCGATTATTTTTTAAAATTTATATAATTATTAAATAACTTGTAAGAATATACTTTTTGAAAATAACATAAGTTAAAAAAATATTTAAATAAAAATTATATAATATAATCCATACAATAAATTTATCCTATAACTTTATCATGACATAAATACATAAGCCATACTATAATTTATCCTTTATACATATTTACTAATTACTATATTTTCGTGTATGAAATGAACGTAAGAAAATCGAATTTAAAATAAAAACTTTGTAAATAACATAATCCACAAGTCCATAATAAAAGTTTATACTATAATCGTTTTTATAGTAAGTCTATAATGACATAACTATAAGTCTATAATGAATTAGTCGGATATCTAGATCCAAAGTCATTTTCAATCATACGGATCGGACTAAAATCATTCCGATCAAACATATCACCCAAATATCGCGCATAATTATATGATCTGACTAAAATCGTTTTTAAAATCCATATTTTAGAATTTGGATGAAACAGATCTATCAAATATCCACGGATTATTATCTGATTCGGAAAAAGATAATAAATTTAAAATTTCATTTTTATAACAATCAAATATCCACATATCAATCAAATATGTGGATAATTATCCAATCCAACTCAAGTCGTTTTTATATATTTAGATCAAACGGATTAGTCGGATATCTGGATCCGATTAAAGTCATTTTCAATCAAAAAGATCGGGCAAAAATAGTTCTGATCAAACATATCGGCATATCACACAAATATTCGCGTGATGATTATCCGATCCGATTAAATTCGTTTTTAGATACCATATTTTAGAATATGGATCAAACGGATCGACCGAATTCAACGGATTATTATTAGATTTGACAAAAGATGATAGTTTTTATTTTACATTTTATAACAAACAAAATAGGAAAAACATATATGATACAATGGATCAGTCAGATTAGATATTTGATCAAACGGGTCAGTCGAATATCCATATCTTGTTAAATTAATTTTCAATCAAACAGATCGGGCTAAAACCATTCCGATCAAACATATATGTTAATAATTATCCGATCTAACTAAATTTATTTTTAGATACCATATTTTAAAATATGGATCAACTGAATATCCACATAAATTATCTGATTTGACAAAAGATGAATTTTTTTCTTTTTACATTTTATAACAAACAAAATAGGAAAAACATATATGGATCAAATGGATCATTTATATTTGATATTTTGATCAAACAAATCATTATTGTATTATTATTATTATTATTATTATTATTATTATTATTATTATTATTATTATTATTATTATTATTATTACTACTACTACTACTACGCATGTCTTTGATCTACTATTACATTTTTTTCAAATAAAGTGAATGCCACCAAAAGTCTAAAACAACACAACTTTTATTTTATCTTTAAACAAATTAATATCTCGTATAATTCTTAGAGTAAATTACACAAACCCGAACATAAATTGACTCGAATCAAGATGTTAGGCAATCCGATAGTGTTTCAACCCAACCCGAACATAAATTGACCCGAATCAAGATGTTTGACAACCCGATCCGGTTTTGACCCAACCCAAACATAAACTGACCCGACTCCAACCCGATTGACACATCTACCAAAGCCATTATAAACCGAAGTAACCCAATCCGAATGACCCGAGAACCGAACTAAACCGACCTATTATGAACTTATAATTCAAGAAACGAGGCTATGTGATAACCCGAGAACTGATTGGCACTCTGTCAAAAATTGTCCAAGGACCATCAAAGAGGACCATCAGCATCTCGCTTTCGTTCTCGAATCTCGCCATGGAAGAGCCATTTGCGAGATCCATCATTCTTATGTTCCCTCCAAGTTTCCACAAGTCTCGGATTTTAAGTTCTATCATAGGAAACGCGATGGGATATCCAAGGACTTTGAAAACCACCGAGTTCTTCCAGTTGGATTCGAGAGCCTCAATAATGTCTTTGGCTATTTCAATGACTGGGCTTCCTTCTTTGCCCATACGGGGAAGTTATAGAGGTTTTTCCTTCTAGAGAGTTCCAATCCAATTGCTTCAAGCTTTCTCCCTTTCTTTTACAACCTCCAACAATATCTTTCCACGAGGATGTTACAGGTATTGACTTCGATACCACTTGGATCCCTTCAAGAAAATTGTCTTTGACAGGCGTCGGGGAAGGTGGGGTATTTCTTCCTATCATGAATGTGGTTAGATTTTTTAGAGGAGTCTTTGCGGCATGTACTGTTTCATCTGATGTCTCAACCATTTGATTTGAATCTTTCATCTCAGTGTCTCTCGGGTTGGGAATGATGTTCTTGTTGCTACCCTCTTCATCGACTATAGACGATGGAGCGGGGGTAGTCTCCATCAGAGGTTGGTGAACGCCGATGATCGTAGCAGAAAACCTTCTGTACGCGTGTTAATTTGGTTCCATATTAATTGTGCATTGAATTCGATATGCTTAGCTCAAAACTTGTAATAGCTCGTTTGTTTGTGGATAATGATACACTGATTGGAGGGTTTTTTTTTTTCTTGTTTAACAACCTTATATAAGTTGTTTGATACAAACATAACTCTTAATTAACTTATGTGATAGAATCGAATTTGTTGGGATAATAACTTTTCATTGGAATATTTTAAGGCTAATATTTTAGATGGATGTGCTTTTTTATTTATTTATTGTTATTGGTTTTGTGATGAAATTTCACTAAATTTATATTACGGATGTGAACCTAACACGTGTAAGTGCGTTCATATGCACACAATCCGTACTTTATCATGATCTAATGTGTTCGAGCGTTTTTTTAAATTCTCTATGTTTCTTTATCTTAGGTTGAGAGAAAAGGTGTAACTTAAGCTAGTTTTATTTTCATATTCTTGGATCATTAATAAAATTCTTTTTTTTTTGGGAATAAGTCGTGAAACTAGCCCTAACTATTAATTATTTTTAAAATACATGGATAGATATTAAGCTTGATTACTTCATCGATCCTAGAACATACTAGCAGATGAGAACATCGATCTTCTTGAGAAGTCGGGATTCGCATAAGGTTTTGGAAAACACTTAGAGCTCGTTTGGAAGTGTTAGGAATCATTCCCGGTAACGGAATGATTCCAAATCAATCAAAAGTTATGTTTGTTTAAAGGTTTTTAATACATGAGAGTAATACAACCATTTTCATTTCCTTTCCTTCCCCTTAAACAAGTCCAATGCATTTTCATTACACCACTCCAACTAAATGGATACTTAATATTTCATTGACTAATGTTACGTGGATTTCTTCTTGACGTCTCTCAACTCATAAATTCCTGATGAGGACCTCAATCTCGCGTGACAAATTTTTTTAGTATTAGAAAACCCTGTGAGAAACACGGTAATTATTTTTATGATGTCAATAATTTTATGAAAACATGGGAGACATAAGCACAGTACCCTAAATCTATTTATTGTATTCTAAAGGGGACCGAAATGTGCAATAGGATCGCATTTATATTTCGAACACAACACCTTCACCGGATGCAATGTGTCCACGTTAACAAATGTGCATTGTAAGTTTTTCTCACAGAACTCATTGCATTTTGTGTTGTTGACAGTAACTATTCAATGGTCACTACTGAATCATCATCTTCTTCATTGTACTCGTTTCAGAAAGTCTAAGCAAGAAGTGTCCTTTAAGTTCCCTCATTGTTATGTATTAGAATATCACATTGTGACAAAACAAGATAACAACAGGTAGTTCAGTAGTCGTGTTTTTGGTCGACTTTAAACGTTTATTTTTAATTTTATGGATTGATTCGTAAAATAAGACATAGTTTAAGACGTAATGATAACAACTCGACTCTTTTTTCGTTTGTTTTGGTTCATCTTATATAAGTTGTGTAAGATTCAAACTCGAATATTCTAAACAATATTTTGTATTTAAGTAATATGTTTTAGTATCTATTTACCACTAAATTAACTTATTATTGGTTTATAATTGTGGAGGATTATGTTTTCACATCGATAATATTGGGATAATGAGTCTAAGTAGACTACTCTATCTATTTTTTTTTACTGGAAAGGTGGGGATAGACTCATATATTAAAAAGAAAAAACCATTACACAGCAAATTGAATATCACCTATGATACAATCAGGAGGGCTGAAAAATTCAGAAAAAAACGCAACCAGAATTAAGGCCACTCTCGGCCATCAGATGAGCCAGTTTCGCAGACACCGAAGAACATCTAATAAACTGGATGGACCAGGCTCTAGCGTTGACTAAACTCCTGCATTGTTCAATCAGCATATGAAGCGGGTGATTAGCTTCTGGGGTTCCAGTGAGGAGTGGGATGACCTGTTTGTCATATGTCATAAAAATTATCTTATCAAGTCCAAGGAGCTGCGCAATATCCAAGCCATACATAATCGTTTGGATGATCGTCGTCAGGGAGCATTTGAAGCCTCCATTTACTGTGAATCTCATTAAGAATTGTTCCTTGTCATTAACAAGTAACCCTCCTCCCCGAAATAAAACGTTGGACCCGGTCACCATGTTTTTATGCGAAGCCAAGCAAAAACGAACCCAATTTTTAGGGATGGGTTTGCTCACTACATATACACTTGACTTCTTCCTTCTCTCTGCTTCCCAAAAGGCTCTGACCATATGCGAAGACCACTGAGGGACATCTCGAATTGTTTCCAGATTATTGAAACTAAGGTTGTTCCTGGCTTTCCAAATGTACCAGCATGTTGTCACAAAATGAGAACTCCAGATTTTTAACCTGCTCAGGTTAACGGTGATCCAATTCTTCATATGAGTAACTGTAAAGAAAGCCGGTGACGTGTACTCAGAGAGAGAAACACGCCATAACTGAGTGACTAAGGGACAATCCCTTATCATATGAAAACAAGTTTCAGTCTCTCCACACCTCGGGCAAGAGGCAAAATTTGTGAGGTGACGACGGGCTCTCATCTCATTGGTGAGTAGGCATTCATAGCTCAGAAGATACATGAACTGCCTTGCCCTTTGTTGCGCAGGAGCTCTCCAGATCAGGTCCCATAGCCTTTCAGGTTGAGTATTGTCCGGGTTTATCAGATGATCATAAAGAGACTTAGTGGTGAAAGTGCCCAAAGTAGTCATACTCCATCTAAATTTGTCTAAATCAAGCGGATTAGACGAGACCGAGATAGTCTGTAATTTAGATCTAGTGGCAGCATTAATATATGGGCTTATTAGACTACTCTATCTATTGTCAAGTAGTGTAAAATGAGACTTTCTGAACTTTGGTCCAACACGCATATGCGTTCGGACATACGATGGACCCCATGTCATATATGATCCAACAAAATCTTTCAATAATATCTATTATGCGTGCTAAAACCGATTTGAAAATGATAATAAAAACAATTAAAATGCAAGAATAATCGTATATATTTACGTAGTTCACCAATAATGACTGCATCTACAAATATTATATTGCTGTAGAGGATAATTCATTACATATAATGATAAAATTTTAGGTGACGAACCAAATCATTATATAAAACTTGATTCTTTTTTACACTAAATTAACGTAATATTGGTCTATAATTATTTATGTGAGTTAAAAGAAAACGATTCTGAAAACAATAACAAAAACATCAAATAAGCATGAATAAACATATATATTTAGGTGATTATGCCTAATATTTATATTATTTAGGAGGGTCTCAAATTAAAGAATATGATGATACGGTTATGTCATGAAATATTATAAGTCATTATATAAAACTCGAATCTTACTTAAAATCCTAAAACCTACTTTGGTGGGTATGTAGCAAACTTGACAAAGGGTGTGATTTCGTGTTGCTTTTAATAAGCGAAGATTGTGATTTATAAGGCATACCAACATAGTGAGATAAAACTTAGGTTATTTGAGTTAGATAGAACACTTAAGAAATATAACGTGTTTTTACGTCAAGAATAACCGAGTATCGGTAAGCGTTGCTTTCGAGTGAGATAAAATTGAAGAATTTGTAAGAGTTTTCTGGATTGGACTTTGTCACAATTTCTTCATCCTAATTTGTTATTTACCTAAAATTGTCAAAATGAGTTTGAGAAGTCAAACTACGTACGATTTATTGACATTTTTTTCTCTTAACACTAAAAGAGGAACAAGAATCTTATGGTACACTAAAGATGTGACAGAGAATCTTCATAAGACTGAGAAATACTTATATCATTAAACTCATTATTTATTGCTTCTACATATTAAACATAACCTAAACAAGTAGCAATTGGATCATAACTTGGCAATTAAACTAGCTACATTACATCATATATATTCATCTCAATATGTTTAAATTAAAAAAAAAAACATTAATGCAGTCAGAGCTAGCTAGCTATTGAACTAATCAACGAAATTACACTACCAACAAACTTCAACTCAATGCTCTTCTGAGTTCAGAAATGAAGCAAATGCTTCAATTGCAGACAAACTTTGACTAAAATCTTCTGTAAATCCCCAAAACTCATCTTGGTTATCAGCCTTGGAATCTGCAGGTAACTGATCAGAAAGATATGATAGATAATCCATTTCATTTCCACCTACATTATGGTTTTCTTGCTCGAATTCAGGCACGGAAATCTCGGGTATTAGGAGATCGTTGATGCCGAAATCCATCAGGAAGTTTGAGGGCTGTGTGGAAGAAGATGATGCAGGTGATTCGAAGTTTCTGCAATTTGCTTGATCATCTATTAATGGACTGTCTAGTGTTTTTGGGATCACAACTTTGGTACAGCGTACAGCTTTAGTCCGGATCACCTCGTGTCGGTCTGCTTGTGATGGTTCGGGTTTTGGTGTGGTTTCGTTATTTTCGACATCAGATGACTTGTCGTTAACTGGGTCACTTTCGGTTTTGTTGAGCTTCTTGCTTAGTGTGGTGTTCCAGTAGTTCTTGATTTCATTGTCTGTTCTCCCCGGTAGCCTCCCGGCTATGAGTGACCACCTGCATTACAACCGATCCAACAAATTTTAATCAAACAGGATCGCACATTTTCAAATCATTGTGTGACCCAATTGGATCAATCTTGAGATGCTAACTTTTCAGACCTAATTTTCCAAAACCATTTTCAATACAAAAGGCAAACACTACAGTGACCAAAAAGAGCAAAAAACAATCCCAATTCACAATAAAGCACAAAGAATCTTTTGAAGCTATGAAGAAATCAAAGAGTACCTGTTACCAAGAAGCTTATGAAGCTTGATAATGATATCATCTTCCTCATCAGAAATGTTTCCTCTTTTGATATCAGGCCTCAAGTAATTCAGCCATCGCAATCTGCAACTTTTTCCACATCTCTTCAAACCTGACAAAAACAAAACCCAACATTTTCGCAACCAAATTCAGTATCCAAACCCTCATTTCTGCAAAATCAAGCATGACCCACTAACAAATTCAACCTCAAATTCTCATTTTTTTTAACAGAAACAAGAACAACCCACTAAAAAAAACAATCATCAAAACCAAACCAAATCAAAAGCTGAACAAGATCAATTTCAGTAATTACCAGCTCGTTGTGGAAGATCCCTCCATTTGCCTTCACCATGAGTCTGAATATAACCGGTAAGAAGATTGTCTTCTTTAGCTGACCAAGCTCCTCTATTGAGCCCTTCTTTTGCACAGCAAGGCTTTCTTCCCATACTTTCGGATTGTGTCTCTGCAAACACTTTACTGCGAACTGGAAAGTGTGAAGCTGCCTCGAATTTATGCACTCACAGTGTTTGCTAAAATGCCAATGAGAAATAAAAAAAATCTTTAATTTGGAAGGAGATCTGCAACGTGCGTGAAAACAAAATGAAACCCCACTTGTGTGCACGAAGACCTAAGCAAATGCATTAAGCGTCAGCAGATTTAGCGCTCATCGCTTTGCTCTTCTGTGTATCTTACGCATAGAACCGTCCAATTTACCTCACTGAATAATATTGCTCTTATTTATAAGATAAAACTATTGAGTTTTATAAATAGAGTAGCAAGTAAGAACTGTTGACATGTTGTGGTAAGTAGCACGTTAGTGAATCTAACGAAATTCGCGCACATATTTTTCGGATTTCTTATGAATATTATTGTACCAAGAAATATTCGTACAATTATTGTTGTTGATGATGCTTGATTGCTAGAGGTTTGTGACAGTTTGACCTATGATTGATTTTGGTGATTAAATTTGTGAAAAATTATATGTTATCATAGTAGAGTTACATGTTGGTTAATCGAAGTTAGGTTAATAATGATTTTGATTTGATTTTCTTGTTGAATAAAAATAGTTTATTTGTATAATTTGCACAAAAGTTGTACCATGATGAAAACAAAAATTGTTAGATCTTGGGTTGTGTTGTCGTTATTGATTGCTTACTTGTTTAAGCTTGAATCGTTGGAATCGAACATGTTTTTTTACGGTTTGGATCGGGTCCTCTTAATTGTTTTTTTTTTTTTCAAAATGGACCGTTATAAAAAAATCGTTTGGTTTGGTTCGTTTCCTTAAGAAAAAATAGATAGTAACCATTTGTATAATTAGGTAAACTATAAATAGTATTTATCTAGGTTTGGGTTCCGGTTCGGGTTCCGGTTCAGGGTTCCAGTTCGAATTTCCGGTTGGAGTTCCGGTTCGGTTCAGTGTCGGCTCGGGCTCTGGCTCGGTTCAAGGTCGGTTCGGGTTCCGGTTCGGGTTCCAGTTTGGTTCAAGGTTTGAGTTTGGTTGGGTTTAGGTTTTCATTTGGGTTGAATTTACATTGAAATTATCAATTTGTCCTTTTATTTTATCTTTATAAATAAATAAAAGGGTGTAGTTTGTCCTTTAATAATAAAAATATAAAATAGGCCCTCTTATTGCTCTTCTTTACAAAAAAAAAGGTTCACTCTCCCATTTAACTCAAACGCGTATTTTAACTTTTTTTTCCCATAAAACTAAAATATTAACCAAACAAATTTTAAAAATTAGAATTATTTCACTGTGAAAAGACGGGAAAAACAGCAGTAGATGAATCATCGGAAACATTTAAGGAGTGCAAGTAACTTCACCTCATTATTTTATATTAAAAAAATAATTCATCCATGATATAAAAAAAATAAAATTTATATATTATTCAATGTGAAAAAATCGTGGCGTGTATACAGTTGACAAGTATAGTGTACGCAAATGATGATAATAAATACATTCAATAAAAATAGATATATAATATTAAATAAATATTATTTTCTCTGTATTTACTAATCATGCATTGGCATGCCACTGCCACCCTTCCGTTGTAATTTAATTTAATAATTTAATTATGTTTGTTGGCCTTTAGTTATTGGTGTAATTGGACTCAATATCGATTTTACTAGCTCAACCTTATTTTTAAAATTGAAAAAAAAATCAGTTAGCTTAAAGCTCAAAATTGCGAACATGATACGTAATAGACATTTAATTTATATATAAATGATTTTTAACTTATATTATTAAGATATTGGTTTAAGATATAACTTTATAGTGATAGTTTTCATGTTGTCTGTTGAATAATGTATGATATAAATTAATGACAAAATTTCAAATTCGTATTTGAAGTGTGAATAACTAATGTTGCTTATTTATAAATCATGACACTTTATTATTTAAAAATAATAATTTATGGTTAGAAAAGTAAAATGGGTGATTTGTAAAATTTACTATAGTTTCTATTTTAAAATAATGCAATATAAAATGTGATATTAGAAGGCTATAGGAGATTTGGATTGTAAAGAGTCCGATTTAGAAATAAATTTCAAAACTTGTTGATTGTGATTTTAAAAAATTGTTCTAGATTCATTTTCTAAATCTCAAAACTTGTTGATTGTGATTTTAAAAAATTGTTCTAGATTCATTTGTTTTATTGTTAAATCTATATCTATATACTAAAGTGAACTTACACGTGACACAGTCTAGTGAATCCTTTTACACGTGACACAGTCTGGTAAATCCACGTCATAAAATTTACACATGTCGATTTTTTGTTAATCCAAATCCTACCATTTAAAACAATTATTTAAAACATCTGATTTACGAATTTTAACTAATTTATTTTATATATCGAGTCTTTAAATTTTATTAATATATGTAAAACTTTTTACCAAATATTTTTCACCAAATCTGCCAAACAAATTAATAAGCCATTTTACTAATTTATTTTATATATTATTCTTCATATTTTTTTTGTTAATATACGGATAATTTTTCACAAAATATTTTTCACCAAATCATTTTCATTAATAAATTTTAATTAATTTATTTTAATCCAGATCCCACCATGTTAACACAAATAATTTTAAATATTTAATTTATAAATTTATTTTAAATATTTTATTAACTAATTTATTATTAGTCCCTCATATTATTAATTGACCTTAATATTTTATCAACTTATATTTTTTAATTGTCAACTGAACTTATATATACTTTCTAAAACTTATAAACTTTATTTTAAATTTAATCTTATTTTTCTTACATATATTTTTCAACTCAAAGTTGATTCTTCACAACTTATGAACTTTATTATTTATTTAAACTTTTAAAGATCTTTAAAAAATTTATTTATATTTTTAATTTTCAGTTGATTTTTTTTTCTTTTTTGGAAACTTATATAAACAAATTCTTCTAAAATCTGTTTTTTTAAAATGTTTAACAAAAATATTTCTTCATTTTTTAGAATAAATAAAATTAAGAATTAAAAAAATCGTTTTTTTATAATATTTTAATTTTAATTTTAAATTTTATGATTTGTTTTACCCTTCATTTTTTGTTAGTATATGTTTTACACATGACTTCTTATCTATCTTATATAATAAAACAACCCCTGAACTGATATTTGACGTAATTTTGTGCGGTCACCTCTTCAATTTTACAATGTCGTCTATTCGTTAACCCAAATCACATACTCTGACATTTAATTTAATAAAACCTAATTCTTTCTTGGATTGGTACTAACTTTGGCATTCGAGTGTCTCAAAGGATATTGTCCCGAAATCCTCTTTCCCGATTGTTATTGTAGAATTTGAATTCTTGCTTAACTTCCAATCATAATTTGAAAAATAAATTCTTACAACAAGTATCACATAACAATTAAGACAATTCTCAACATAATGAATTATCAAACATTTGTTTGACACACAATTATCGTCTAACCCGTGCAGGGCACGGGTATTAAAACTAGTACCTATACTAAAAGAGCCGTCACTTGTGCTTACGTGGCGCTTCCAAAATTTTTTGGGCGATTAAAACTTTTTTTCTTCTAAATAACTAATTAATCCAATAAATCTTTTTTACTAAACAAATTTTAACTTAAAAATCTAAATGGTTGATCTGATTTTATTGTTCACGTAATAAAATTTAACGTAAAAAAATATCTTTTTGAATAATTCTAAACTTCCAGGATAATCTTTGTTTTTCTTTGTTTCACTTAACAATTTTAACGTAAAATAATTCTAAACTTCTCGAATAATCTTCTTAAAACAAATCTTCTCCAACAAGTTAATATCTTCAAAACGCTCTATATATGGAACACTAAACATTCATCAGGTCATCAATCTTCCCATGGAAAGGCCAATGAAGAAGCGAGCCGTTTGGATAGTCTATGAGATGAACTAGGATTCCATCGTCTTCCAATCAATTCCTGTTTTCAAAGTTCCCAAGTTACTTCGTTTCTCTTCGGCTATCATTATTTTTCAACTATTTCGGCTATTAATCGTTTTCAACGATTTTTTACTTCGACTATCAGTATTTTTCGTCTTTTCGGCTATCAATCATTTTTTATATATTTTCTTAAGTGAGATTTGAAATTTTTTTGCTATCATTCCCAATTTTAATTTGCAATAAATTCCAACCTTTGTTAAACAATGAAGGTGTGGTAGCCTAGTAGGTACGTACTTACATAAAGTTCATCGGCGCTCAATACTACCACAAGGGTTACTTAAGAGACGACCGAACACCGAAGCCATTAGAGCAATTATTAACGCGTGTTACGGAAGGTCACGAATCCCACACAGTATCGATTCCAATCATTTTTGCTTCTAAAATTTTCGACTGCCAATCAATTTGTTCAGATTGCATTTTCACAAAAAATTTGGTGAAAATTTTCTTATTCGATTTTTAAAATAAAAAGATTCAGCTGCAAATCTTTTGCTATTAATTTTTTAAGAATATTTTTCTTTTTATTCAATTTCGATTTTTTTACAAATTTTTTATTTTTTATAATTCAGATTCACTGTTGTAAAAAATTTCTTATTCGTTTTTTTAATATTTAGATTCGACTGCAAATCTTTCGTTACCGTCAAAATTTTGATTTAGTCTCATAATTTTTTCTTTAGATTCGTTTTTTTTATAATATTTTGCTTTTATTTATTTATTAAGATTTGGATTTTTACTCTTTTATTATTATTATTTTGATTTAGATTCTTTATTGTTAAAGTTTTCTTATTTTTTAATATTATTTAGATTAGACTACAAAAAAATTTTAAAAAATTGTTTGTGTTTTTTGATTTAAATTCGTGTTTTTTTAAAAATATTTCGTTACCATTAAAATCTGTAAATATTTTTGCTTGTGAATTTTTTATTTATAAATATTTTCTTTTGAATTTTTTGATTGCAAATATTTTTCATTCAGATTACGTTTTTACAAAAATTCGTTTATGTTTTTTTTTACAAAATTATACTTCGGTGGAAAATTTCTTATTAAGTTCTTTTTACATAAAAAAAAAAAAACAAATGCCGTCATTGTGTCTTAATTTTCCGATTCACAATCGTATTTTTTTAAATTATTCATTATTGTTAAAATTTTCAATTGCTAAGCTTTATCAATGATATACTTTCTTTTTTTTGTTTTGCATGTATAACACATATATTTTACGATAATCAAAGTATTAGTCTTAGATTTATTTTTTGTTTCTTTATTATGCCTTCTATAACACATGTATAACACATATATTTTACGACTGAGTGTATTTCCTGTATTTCCTGACTCTCGGAGGTTATAGTGAATTTGTATTTCTTTTCTAAGTACTGGTCGGGTTATCCTCTAATTGATTACTACTTAACCGAACTCTGTTTATAATTAATAAAAGCACATCTAGATACGTTGGAGACCACAATTTTCTTCTCAACTAAAATTTAATTAAATAAAAGTAAAACAAGATGTTTATCATCTATATCAAATATACAAGAAGAAATATTTTTAATAAATATACGAGAAGAAATATTTTTTTATAAATACCCGTGCAAGGCACGAATTTATTTTTGGTTCAATTGAAATTTGATTAAAAAAATCAAAAAAAAAATCCCTATTTAAAATAAAAAGATATTTTTGACTGATTATATTTAATCTTCTACTTAAAATTTAAAAATAAAAGATTTTTTCTATATTAAAATTCTATTATATTCTAAATTCTAAAATGCAACAAAAGATTTTATTAACTTTTAATTATAAATTAAAAGATTTTAAGCCGCCTGAATTTAAAAAAAATATTGTTTTTGAGTAAAATATTGGTATGAAAGCATAAAAGATTCATCAACTCATTTAAAGATAGTTTTTTCGTATATATTCTTTTTAATTTTCACCCGAATGGGTAAAATCTACTCCGTTGATAATTCTTTCTGAGTAAGTTTCATATATATACTGAATCATTTAAACGGTTGTCTTTATGAATCCGGTTGAATAGTATATTATTCACTGTGAACATCTTTATTAGATAATATAAATAAATTTAAATATGTTATTACGTCACACGTGGACATGATAATAACATGTTACTCAAAAACATCATATATATATATATATATATATATATATATATATAAATATACCCGCACAAGGTGCGGGTTATGAACTAGTAATACTTGAAAACATATATCTAAAAAGTATGTGTTTTTCGGTCTATTGAAGGTTAGATGAACGAAAATCAAACCTAAATAAAAATTACTTAACTATTTTAGTTGAGAAATTGAAAATCTAACTTCTAAATTTTTATTTTTTTAATTATTTTTACTCATAAATTTTAAGAGAAATTGAAAAAAGTGGGGGGAACTTCTTTAAAAAAAAGTTTTTGGTGACATGATAATTTTAACAATATTGTTAACAACATATTGACGAAAGTGAGTTAATTCCATTGTTTTGATGATTATTTGGTTGGTGACGGTACTATTAACTACATTGTAATTTTTATTTTTATTTTTGATGGGTTAACCACACTATAATAGATAATAGCACAACAATATGGTAATACTGTTGACAACAATATGGTCAATTCATCTGATAATTATGCGATTAGTGACAAAATAACTGGTGACAATATTATTAATGACAATACAATTGATAATATTCTAATTGATAATAATTAAATTGATGACAATGTTTTAGTAATAACACTTGATGACATCATAGTTGTTGACAATATAACTGATGAAATATAGCTAATAACAACACAAATTATTATAATGTAATCGATGGCAATACAGTGACCAACGTTATCGTTGATGATAACACAATCGATGATAATGGATCGGTGATTAACGAGTTCATCCCCCTTGCCAATGGGTATAACCTTCTCTTTTCAATTTGTATTTTCTATATTTAACATGACCCGTTAAAGTACTATTCTTTAGGGTCAATCCACGAGAGCTAATCTACATTTGAACAAGTCTAATTGCATTGGATATCAACTATGGTGAATTTATGAAGCAAGTTTGAAGAAATTAACCTTGGAGATGGTGAAAATCTTCACCAAATATGTAGACTTTTGTAGTGTAATGACTTTATATTTGAACTTTTATAATATTTTTACGGAAAGTCATGTGGAGGATTTGGATTCTCTTTGGGAGATTTTTGGACCCCCTAAATATTTGTGTCTTATTAGCTACTATACCCTTATTTACGGGGGACATTATATTCTTTCCTTTCACGTTTGCGTTGTATAGTTGTACATAGTGGTTGAGAAAACAACCAAATGAGTACACATTATATTTTTTGTAAATTTGTGGGGTTCAATAGTTGAGGTTCTAGAAGTACAATGGGTGTTATATGTGATGAGTTATTCGGAGTTGGTTTAGGAAATGTTCGATTTGATCTTGTTCATTTTTTGAATGAGTCAAATATAAATATATTTTAAAACTTGGTTAAATTAGACTCAGTTTGTGTGTAGTTTGTTTATAAATAAAATTTTTTTGAATATGTCAAAGATCGACTAGTTCAAATAGGATAACGTTGTAGGGTTATTCTATTAGTTGAGTTATTCAGACTAAACTCTGAAAAAGCTTGTCTCGAGCTAAGCTTGTCTCGAGCTAAGCTCGTTTACTTTTGAATTTGAGGTGAACATAAATGTTTTTTAACATTCAGTTCAAATTAAACTGGATTTCAGCCCAAATCTTTTATAAATGAGTCGAATTTGAGCATGTCAAAGCTCGACTCGTTCAACTAGAATAACAATATAGGGTGTCATATTAGATTTATTAGTTGAGTTTCTCGAAAGTTCATTTACTTTCTAAACAAGCCGAACATGAGCACAATTTTAAGGACATCACAATTTAAGGTTGGCCTGGACTCGACTCGTTTAATAACGAGTTGTGCTTAAATATATCAATGTTTGGCTCGTATAATCATGATTTGAATTGCGCTTAAGAAAAATGTATATAGTCTTCGATGTGTTTTTTATATCAAATATTTCCTTTCAGAAAGTAATAAAAATGTGTATTTGTACCAAAGATTAGTCTAAACAAATAAATATGTAATAGTTAAAGAACCGAAAAGTTAAACACACAACGTTAGTTTTACATATTGCACAATGCAATGCAATACCACGTTCGTTTTTACCTATTACACAATATAATACAGAACTGTTGCGTTGAAAGTAAAAGTGATTTTGACCTTAGTCGATCTGCGTTGAGGTTAAAAATAAATTTGCTTTTAGTGCCGACGTATGCCACTGCATCCAAAACCACTTTTTTATGATTTTTTTGTGTTTATTTGAAATTTAAATTTTACACTGCTTTACACTGCGTTGAAGTTTGAAGTTCAATACAAAGCGGTTACTTTGAAGTTAAAATTTTCAACACAGACGGTTTGCGTTGAGACGTTGAGTTGTTTTTCAGTTAGTAAAACGAACAACGTAGATTGACAGTTCTTATTATTTACCTGCCCGAGCCAATGCCCACATATATTTTATCACTTATGAGGAACAACCGACCGTCAATGTCAAGACTAATGAAGTATACGTTAAGTTAAGTTGTTGAAATTAAACACACTATAAGCAAGAAGGAAACTATATATACAATTTTATACTACATAATAAATTAAGACTGATTTATATCATCACATTTATAAAGTCTTTAAATTATAGTATAGAGTATTTATCGTAAACATGGAAATTTTGATATTAGAAAAACCTTTATTTTAATAGAATCACTAAATATCTTGTATTGCAGTAGAATCACGATCGGTATATTTTGTAATCGAAAACACTTCTTTAAGTAACGAAGTATACGTTAAGTTAACACAAACGTACGAGGTTTTATAGAGGGTTGTGCGAAATTCATGAGTCAACACAAACGTACAAGGTTTCATTTCAAAATCAATTCAAAATCGACGTGGAACACACAATTGTTAGTGTCAAACAAACCTAGACACTAGCACATCAACCCCTAGAAATGCGAGCTTTAATATGCATGTCGATTATGCGTCCTCTTGAAATTGAGATCTCCACGTACCGAGCCACCAAGAAATGCCTTTACGTGTATGACCGTTGTGTGCTTACTCGGCTAATGCGTTCAACTCAAACTGCATGTGCAACCAGCCGAAACCCAACCTTCAGCTTTGATGTCTATTTATTGTGCGGAGGTTCAACTTCTCAAGCCCGACACATAAGTCAACTAGATTCACTAAAATCAATTAACAATTGAAATAATAACATTAGACTTATGTGTTAGAATTAAAACGCCAATAAATTTGATATGAGACACACATTTGTACCAAACGTAGACTACTTATTGGGTATTTAGTAACGACATATTTCATAGTAGTTTTGTTATACCTTTCGATGACATATTTCAATAGTGACATGTGACAGTTTAATTTTGACATTTTTTCTAATGTAATTACGGATTGTCACTCTCCAAATTCTTATGTACGTTAATTTCCTTGAAGAAAAGAGTGAAGGGCTTTTAATTATTAAGGAAAAATAATAATTAACATGAAAGATTTACAAAGTTGGATATATGTGACTAAAAAGAAAAACAATTGTGTAATTATAAAGGGTTCTAGCTACTTTTGTTAAAATAATTAAAGTAAGGCATTTTTGTGTAATTTATCCTGAATACGCATTATAATCCTCGATTAAATCAAAATTAAAAGCTCATTAAATAGTAATTAACATGAAAGATTTGTAAATTTGTGTATAACATGATCAGACTGGCTAGCACACAGTTATGTAGACATGTGACAACATAATGCATGGGATTCGAGATATCTACGTGCACAATAACCAAGCCTCCTTTGAAATTTATTCCTGAAATATTATTTGAATATTGTACACGTTGAATTCATTGGAGCTTCTAGGTGTTCATTTTTGAGTCGTGGCAACAAGAATCTCAATTATTTATGATGACAAAACACAAATAATTGCTACAAAATTCTATGGCAATTCACGTTTACTTGAAACTATTATAGGTGACAAGTTTAAGACCTATATACGGAATGAGTCTATAATCGATTGATAATTGAAATAAGGTCGGAGTTCACTGATTCACGTGCGTATGCGAATGTACATGTGCATCGGTCCAAACTCTTTACGTACCGTGATAGATTTCGTTGGATCGGACGTGGGGTCCATCGTACATCCGAGCGTATATGCGCATTGGGCCCAAGTCCAGCACACAAGCTCATCAGGTATCCATTCTAAAATCAATTGACAATATGAGGAGTAGCCCACCAACATTATATACTAGACTTGGTATCCCAATATTATCGATGTGGAAACCATAATCTTCCACATACCGAATTCTATCTTAAAATCAATCGATAAGATTTAGAAATTTATTCTACCTCTACCTCACTTATATATTAGTCCTATAATCTTCTAACTTTAAATATCATAGTTTATTATCTCAATATGACTTGCAAGTACAATTAGGGGAATACATCTAGTTAGCACATGAATAAATGGGTGTAACATCTCATTCTTTTTATAATAATAGCCCACGGGTTTTGAATCGATGGATTGATTAGGCTACACCGTGTTAGAGTTCATTGGACTATATACCGAGAATGTATACATCTAAACGTATATGCGCGTTAGACACAAGTGCAATGAAATAATATAATATGTACTTTTTTACACCCCTTGACTCAAGTACAAGGTGGTTGACATTTGACGCATGTCTTATGACCGCTTAACATAGGGATGATAGGTTTAGTGTAAACGACTTATGACCAACAAATCTAATAATTCAAAACTTGAGGATTGGGTGCATCTATGAATCACTGAAATACCATAGAAAATATTAGACTATTAAATAACATGTAGGGTTTTCATGTTTGTATAGACACACCTTGCGGTAAAACCCAACACAAGTTTATTTTCTAGGCTTTGTATTTTATAGTCGATTTGCGATAACGAATAAGAACATTGTGTCACAACTTATCGTAGCAAGGGTTGTGAATGATGTTTGACGGATAGAGCGATTTACACTTATGATTAATCGAGATAGTCCAATAAATAAATAAAAAATTCATATATATATTACATGTTATAATAAATAGCTAAATACTAAAGACGCTCACATTAAATATATAATGATTATAATTTAAAAAAAAATATAATTAGGAAAAAAATTATATATCAATTTATTTTGACTAATTTTACAAAATACCTTATTTAAAATTGAATTAGGGGATCTCACTCATATTGACCAAACACACCCTAATTCTAATTTTCTATTAGTTTCAAATTTATAGCATTACTAATTTTAAATCAAAAGAATATGCCATAGTCATATGCTTTTAACTCGAAATTCCAATTAGCTTGGGAGAATGACGTCGTTCCAGAATATATCAATAAGTTAAATATTAACCTAATTTGTCTCATTAATTATAAATTAATTAGTTAATAATGATAACCAATACGAGCACAGATCACACTGTACCACAACTTGCTTCCGTAAGACTTCTTGATTCTCTCGTTGGTACATTTTTTTAACGAAAAACAAGTTTAGAATAATAACGACAGTGAATAAAAATGAAATTATCAGATAATATTTAAAAAAATCTGACAATACTAATCGAGTGAATAAAAGACAAATAATTGAAGTCGTAATTATGGAGTGGTTATCAATATTTTGATGTTTAATTTTTGAGATTTGGTTGGTATAGAGTTTGAGTCAAATTAGAAAATGAACTTCCCAAATTTGTAATTTCTCGTCAATTTATTTATTTATATTTAAATAATTTTTTCAATGGTATTGTGGTTGTTATTGATAATGATAATACATTTATGTTCCGAAAGTATTATAAATTATTAGATAGTAAATGTATTTAAATATTTAATATATTATGGCAGAGAAGACCACTTTTTATTGATACTACGATATTCTTTTTATAGAGTTTATAAAAGAATAATACTTAGTAATAATGAGAAAGTAAATAAATGATTTCGTTAATTACGAACTCGTTCTTATCACAATCTCGATATTATTGATACTCGGAACAACCTTCGTAAACAGATTCATCAGTTGGTCGGTGGAACGTGTAAAGAAAGTACAAGCCATGTGATTTCCCGACACTTCTTTTGACTTGTCTTTGAATATATTTATTCAATTTTGAGGCAATCAGTCTTGAGCGAAAGTGGTTGGGTTGCCTTTGTTTTGTTTGAAGACAATAAGACACTTATTTGGTTTGTCTTGATGACATTAGGGTGCCAGACTAGTTGGCGACCCTAGATCGCCGGTAGATTGACGTCATATGATGCATATAGTTTTAGGATCGTTGCTATGATACTATGATAGATTTTTGTGGAGAAGACAACATTTTTATTTATATTATAATAACCTTTATATAGGGTTTACAATAATAATAATTAAGAATAAATAAGAAAGTAAATAAATGATCTCTCTATTACGATCTCAATCTTATTACGCCTTCTCAAGCTAGTGGTGGCTGGTGGGTGACACACAACACTCGTAAAACAGATCCGCCAGCTATGTCAAAGTCCGATATAGACGGACCGTAGAGCGGGAATCGTGCGCATACGAGCGCACATGCACGTTAGGCCCAAGCTCAACACATAAACCGACGAGGTTTCATCCTAAAAACAATTTTAAATAGGAGGAGGAGTCATCGATCTTATATAACAGGTTCGGAGTGTTCTCACTTTTAATGTGGGGACTTATTCATTATCATCAATTTTATGCCACATTTTTTATTACCGATTTTCTTAATTTAATTATTTTTTAAGAATTTGATTTTTTTAAAAAAAATGTATGTTCTTAACCTATATTCTTTGAGTGTAAATAAACAAAATTGTGAAATCATTATCTAATTAAAGCAATGTAATGCATAGTAGTTATTGTTAATAATGATAATACATCATCGTTACCAAAATTAATTAGCTATCACATTTTATTTTATTTATGAAACAAAACATTCATCCAAACCATCATCCAAAACAATACAAGTAAAGTAGAACAAAATAAAGTCGTAACTAGGCACATCGTAGCAAAATAATTAGTTGTTCTCGGTGGATTTAAGTAGGTAGTCTCTTGAATTAAAATATTTTTAGTGTTTGCCATCCTTCAATAATTTTTTTTAAAAATATTTCTTTTTTACAAGATTTGATATAAAAAATTGATTTATAAAAAATACAAGATTTACAAAATGATCAAGAAAAATGTAAAAAATTTTTTTACAAAAAGTTACAATGAAGTACAATTAATTTTGTATACAAGAATGTAACACTAAAAAGGACAATTAGTTAAAAGAATATTAGAAGGGTACAAATACTAGACAAGATTAAAAATGGGATAGCACCTCCAATTTTCTCTTGTTGGTGTTTTAAAGGAAAGCGATTCGAAGCACTAGACGACACACCTCAAATT
This sequence comes from Fagopyrum tataricum, assembly GCA_002319775.1. NCBI lineage: Eukaryota > Viridiplantae > Streptophyta > Magnoliopsida > Caryophyllales > Polygonaceae > Fagopyrum > Fagopyrum tataricum. The sequence continues at coordinate 27,663,655 of CM008280.1, forward strand.
TTCTCTTGTTGGTGTTTTGTTTGTTCTGTTATTGTTTATCATTTCTGGCTTTATTATTGATTTTCTTGATTAAAAATTAAAAAATTAAAAATTTAATGTTTTGTTTAGAATTTACCCATTAATAATGATAAATATTTATAACAAATGTTCTTAACCTGTATTTTTTAATATAGATTAAAAACAAGTGAAATTATTATCTAATTATTATAAGAATATAACGCGGAGTAGTTGTTAAATAGTTGTTGAAAGGATCCAACAAATTCAAACTTGCTTTTATAGATTCTTGCAAAAATATATTCAAACCTGCGTGTTTCACATGCTAACGTACAAATTAGGAAGTAACCACGCTAATCATATGCCCACAAGTGTCGATACTTAGAATATTAAGTTAATAAGTGATACACTTCATTGGTTTACTCCTTGAGATATTTACCTAGAGAGATCATTTATTAGGTGGATGGTTCAAACCACATTCTTATAGCGTTACATGCATAATGCATTGTTATTTACATAAGGTATAAGAGTTGTTAAGTAGATTTAAGTTTGAAGTTTTATAAACAATATATATGGGTATTGAAAATTTTATATCAAAAGGTTTTTTAACGGGATCATAAGGTATAAGAGTATGTTTTTTTTTCTTTACTTTTATGGAAATGGAAAAAGGGAAGAATGAGACGATTTGCGGTTATGGTGTTTTTTTGGTTGTGCTAGTTGGTGTTGAAGTGATTAGTTGTATTGACGAAAAGGCGAAGTTGGGTTGTGGATGATGTTTGAATGCGGAATTATTTGTTAAGCACGGGCAAACTGTTTTTGTGGTGGTCAGAAGCCGGAATTTGGTTCGCAAGTCGCAAGGCCATGTTTGAGTTTGGGCTAGACTTTGCCGGATACCCTTGGCTATTGCCGATGACGTGTGGCTAAGTTAAGGTTGGTTGTGACTTGTGAGGCTTGACAACCCCTTGACATGAGATACCGGAGAAGCAATGGACGAAGGAACCAAAATTGTCGTTAGAGTAAAGATCCATGGATTGCACGAGGCCCATTTAAATTTTGGTCGAATGCAGGCCCAAGACTCCATGGACATACCAGGACCAAAACTATTGGATCCTATGTAGGCCCATTGATTTTGGGGGCCCAAATATGATGTTACAAGAAACCTTCATTCTCACACGTCACGAGACTCACGACTCACAAACAAAAATATACTATATTATAATTTATATTATATGGCTGGTTTCAAGTATTTGGGTCAAGAATCTTGATTTAAAATATTTTTGTAAAAAAAAATTAAAAATTAAAATAAAAATTATAGAATGACAATTAAAGTAAATAATAAATAAACAATCCCAACTCTTTTTTTTTAATCTTAAAATTGTTAATGTACATCCTTGAAGAATAGGTCATAAATTTTATTTTATTTATATCGTAAATGTTAAAGATTTTTTTTAAAAATACTTCAGTTTCGAGCATTGTCATTATTCTATTCTTTATCCTAATTTTCAACGAACATAACGTGAGTTGAAAGTTCTTATTATTTGAGAGATTAGAATTTTGATACCGTGAGTTTAAAAACTTGTGGATCACAATAATGAATAATATACGAAAATTACCATCAAAAGAAAATATAAAATATAAAATATATTTATTTGAGGGGAGGACAGTTCGCCAGTTCAGCACTTGGCATTTGGCAGTTGTCATATTGGGCCCACCGCAGCCCAGATTCTTTAGCGTATCAACTCGCTGCTTTGACCATAAAAATATTTAATTAATTCAATTAATCAAAACTAATTATTAGAAAAAAAAGCCCCGAGGTCTCAACTGAATACTCATTTGTTCATTGCACCTGAAGCTCTCGTCTATGGCGGCAAAATTGATCGCCATTGCCTTCAGTTTCCACTCCTTTCGAGATCTCTCTTTCTCCTCACACGATTGCTCACTCTCCACTGATGCTTTATTGAGCTTTTCCTTGTCGAGGTCCGGTTCTGTACTGGACTACGGCTTCTGATCTTCTTCGTCAATCGGATTGGGATTTGTATAACCAGAAGTATGAACTCTCTCGCTGTTTGATTTCTTTGTCTTTCTATATGTACGTTTGATTTGATGGATTTATTTCTCTTTCACTGTTTCGTTTATATATGTTGATTGATTATTAGTGGAGTCAAAATAGACTGTTTGTCAAATTGTTTGTCCTATTTGTGTGGCTTTTGTTTGACCTTTCACCGTTTGCTTTTCTTGTTACGGAAAGAAAATTTGCTTGCTAGTATTATATTAACGATTGAAAGTGCTCCACTTATGACCTAAATTTGTGTGATTGTTGTTAATGTCACTGTTGATATGAAGAAACATTGTGAATTGAAGTGGGAATTCTTGTTACTTGTCTCTGCTTTACTGTTTGGTAAGTTTCTAATTTGCTACAAGTCTCGTTTTGTGTCTTCAAAGTAATGCTACATGATGTTTCTTCAATGAATGACCGTCAACTAGGAAAAACTTCCTCCCTTTGTCATCATGCAAGGAAAAAATCACGTGTTAGCCCCACAAGTAGGCCAAACTTTCATACACGGGACCGGAAAGCCATCATACTGAACAATTCTAAAAGTCCAAAGTGGGGTTTAGATAATGAAGCCAAATACATATGCTATTAAAAAACTTAGAAAAAATGACCCAAACTAATTCCAATATTGATATCAAAATATATCTACCAGAAAATGACAGGTTGCGATTCAAATTCCGGTAACAAAGATGTCTTGACTGTTGGAAGATCTGACTGAATTGCACAGTAGGGGGAAGTAAAGGTAGCTACCTAAAGTTGATGCTTTTTTACCTTTCCATACTTAAAAGAAGAATTATAGTTCCCAATCTTATTTTGAGATAATGAAAGATTGAAAGTGTTCTAGCTGTGGTGCTTTTCTACCTCTTCATAGTCTTGAACTCTTTAATATCTACACTTGTGCGGTTGGTGTTAATGTTAATACGAAGAACACTGCTGACTTGAAGTGGGAAAGAAGTATAATTCTCTCTGCTTTACTGTTTAATAATTTGCTTAATTTTGTACAATGACAGCTTGATATGCAAGTTTGAACTCGAATAAAACCCAACCTAACGTTGATGCAAGTTCTGCGTTTCGCTCCTAAGGTTTGCATCAAAAGTAAATAGTGAATTTTTCCGAGGTGTGTACAGTGTTCTCTCTTTCTAGCCATCATGTGTATCAGCAATTTGTTCTAAGAACAAATAATGTTCAGATTCATTATACAACCTGGAGATTCTCCATTAATGATCTTGTAATATATATTTTTGTAGGGGCCATAGTCTCATATTGTAGTTTAAAAAAAAAGAAGGTGAATTTAGTTTCTGGCGATAATGAATTCATGATTATGAATATACTTGTCAATTAGTCTATTTAATGATAGCTCTTGTGTGGTTTTTGTTTCAAGACTGTATATGAACCATGTTGTAGGATATTCTTGTTTTCATTTAAATGTTGCCATTCCTTGTTAATCCGATTTATGTATTCCAATTTGAATTTTTATTTCTTATTTGTATTTTACATTGTTATATTACTCAATTTGTTGATCTCATCAATACTTGCAGGGCAAAGATGCCTGGTGATTCAAATGAGAGGATTGTGGATCTAGAAACTAGTGATCTTCAGACAAGGAGAAGTGCATCTGTGGGACGACAAAGCAGTTCCAGTTCATCCCTGAGGAGGCGTTCTTTTAGTTTATCTGGACGAATTCATACACACTTAGATGAGGATATGGAAAGTGAGACTGTTTCACAAGCAGGAGATATTGGTGATCGTGCACTTAATAGCAGTAGACATAGTGAAAGTAGCTACCGTTTCTCTATGGATCTTGCTACCGAAAATGGAGTTGTTCCAATTCCAGAGGATTTTTTGATTCAATCTTCAATGCAGAACGCGGTATCATCTGTTACACCTCAACGGTCCGAAATGGTTTCTCCTCTGCCTACTGATAGAATGTTGCCCTCTGATGGGGAAAGACAGGTAACATATAGTTGAGAATTTCCATTTTCTTGGTTTGTTTGGCATGTTTCTGAGAACATATTTACTAAAATTATCATTGCAAATTTCCTTTTGTGTTTCTATCTTTAGGAAGACATGAAACAAGTGCCTCCATGGCTGGAGTATGCTTCTTGCATGATCCACTTATCAGTTTTTGGGATACTTGGGGTACAACTCTATATCCTTCCCGAATGTTTTTAATTATTAGAGAATAGAAGTGTAGCCGATTTTACATCGGAAAAGACAAGCACCTTGCATGATAAATTCTAAAATCTTTTACTTCATCTTTTAGCTGCACGAGCCGTTGGAGCTTACATAATTGCTTCGGTCATAGTTCGCTACAGAAACATAGGTTATTACCAGGCATTTGCTACACGAATAAATTCCTGACTCTTGCCTTGCAACTGTAGGTCATTACCAGGTATTTGCTACAGAAATTATTTGGACCTGAGGTTATTGGTCTAACTCGTGATGGAAGTATTTTATATCTGGACCTTCCTTCAAATATGGTAACTACTGTCTCTCCCCGTCCACTCACTCATGTATAGATGCCTGCATTATAAATAGTTCAGTACCCATCAGTCCATCACCATGTGTTCGGATAGAAAGTTTCTTACATTGAACGATTCAGTTTGATCGAAATTAGAGGTTTATCTTGTTTACAGATTGGCTCTTTCTTGATGGGTTGGTTTGGTGTTGTTTTCAAGGCCGACATAGCCAGCGCTTCTGATCAACTTGCCATTGGACTTTCAACTGGTTACTTGGGAAGTCTCACAACATTCAGTGGTTGGAACCAGAAAATGCTAGATCTCAGTGTCAAGGGCCATTGGACCTTTGCAGTGCTAGGCTTTCTGCTAGGTATTCTCTGTCACATGCCCTAAAAACCCATGTTGATTGGCTTTTCGTAATCTGAACTTCTATTGGTAATGTTTCCATGTAGGTTTGTTTCTTTGTGCATATTCTATCATACTTGGTATCGAAACAGGTGAAGGTATCCGATGGCTTTTTCAGAAGCTCAGAAAAAGATCAGATTCTGATACTAATTTCCCTAAACGCAATTTTCGTGTCGACACCTTCTGGCGTCACTTTGTAGTTATCATAGTCTTAGTATCAATGTGGGTGACCTTATGGGCTTTGAGTGTGATCATGGAGACAAGAGAGTTCAATGACAGTGGGACCGAGGCCCAGCTTTGGCTGGGTTGCCTCGTGGGTCCATTTGGTGTCTGGGTTAGATGGTGGCTTGCTAGGCTCAATGGGCACGGATTAGGGAAGGAAGGCTTGTTGAAATGGCTTCCTTTTGGAACATTAATCGCTAATATCTCTGCTGCTTGTATGATGGCCGCTCTAGCAACAGTAAAGAAAGCGGTACTACATCTTCCATAGTGATCATTCTTAGGCTTTGCTTGCCATGAAATTTATAAATTGTTTATTCTATATGTGGTGCAGGTGAATACTGAGACTAGTGTAACAGTTACAAGTGGCATTCAGCTCGGCTTCTTGGGTTGCTTGAGCACAGTTTCGACTATGATGGCGGAGTTCAATGCAATGAGAGTGAGCAACCATCCTTGGAGGGCGTATGCCTATGCATTCATCACCATTGCACTCTCATTTGGCTTGGGAACCTTGATATACTCTGTTCCGGTATGGGTAAAGGGCTATTAGTAGACAGCTTTGATCCGTTCATACCAAAAAAATAAGCTGTTAGGATGCATCTCGAGATCACAAGGTCAGGAGTTCTGTATAATGTTCTTCCAATAGGTCAATGTCTTTTTTGTACTTCAATGAATATAAATTTGTCAATAGTATTTGTTTTTTGTCTCGTTAATTTGGTTGTTTATTGTTAACAAGAGAGAATATAGAGAGTATGAAGAGAGATGAAAAACTGTATTCATCCTCAAGCTGAAGGATCATAGAGTCCCAGCTTGGAAATGATGTGACGATGTTGAGCAGCTGGAAGGATCTTGGTCAATATATCTACAACCTGCTCAGTAGTAGGAAGATTTGCAAGGTGAAGTAAGCTATCAAGGACTTTCTCTCTAGTAAAGTGACAATCAATGTCTATGTGTTGAGTACGCTCGTGAAAAACAGGATTCTTAGCAATGTGGATGGCTGAAATATTATCACAAAAAAGAGTGACAGGTTTAAGGTTGGAGAGTCCCATCTCTATAAGCACTCGAACAACCCAAGTAATCTCTGCAGAAGCCAAAGCCATTGCTCTATACTCAGCTTCAGCTGGAACTTCGAGAAACAGTTGATTGCTTCTTGGACTTCCAAGTAATTGGTGATCCGCCAAGAGAAACAACAAAGCCTGTAACAGATCGTCTAGAAATGGGACATGAAGCCCAATCTGAATCAGAGAAAGCAGTAAGGGATAAAGTTGTATCTCCTCGAATAATGATGCCACGACCAAGTGTACCATGAACATAGTGAAGAGTATGGGAAAGAGCTTCCATATGGGAAGATGTAGGAGACTGCATGTGTTGGCTTAAAGTTTGAACTGTGTAAGAAAGATCAGGTCTAGTATTGGTAAGAAAGTTGAGTTTTTCTACCAATGATCTGTAATGTTCAGGATTAGGTAAAAGATTTCCAACTCCAGGAAGCAATTTAGAATGAAGAGGTAATGGTGTAGATGGAACATGACCTGTGAAGTCAAGGTGACTGTCAAGAAGTAACTCCTGAGTGAACTTCTTTTGAGTCATAACTACACCTTGATCAAGATAAGTAACTTCAATTCCCAAAAAATAATGAAGATAACCCAAATCCTTGATGCTGAATAGCTTGTGAAGATGAGATTTCAAATGAGACATAGAAGATATATCTGAACCTGTAATCAGAATATCATCTACATAGACAGCAACTATAATAAATCCAACATAGGTCTTTTTTGTGAAGAGACTATAGTCATTCTTAGACTGGACGAAAAGAAGATTTGAAAGAGCATTTGTAAGCTTAAAGAACCATTGCCTGGAGGCTTGTTTTAAACCATACAAAGACTTCTGAAGTAAGCAAACCTTGTTTTCTGGATTAGGAAAGCCCTGTGAAACTTACATATAGACTTCCTCATTCAAGTCTCCATGTAAAAAAGCATTGTTTATGTCTAATCGAAAAATGGGCCAACGATTATGTGTTGCCACTGAAATCAAACACCTGACAGTAGCCATTTTTATCACTGGAGAAAAAGTGTCTTGGTAATCTATGCCATATTGTTGAGTATAACCACGAGCAACCAATCTGGCTTTGTATCTCTCTAGAGCTCCATCAGATTTGAGTTTGATCTTGTAAATCCATTTGCAAGATATAGCTTTCTTTCCTAGAGGGAGATCAACTAACAACCAAGTACCATTAGCAGTTAAAGCAGATATTTCCTTTTCCATAGCCTCAATCCATTTTGGATCTTGGGAAGCAACTTTAAAAGTGAAAGGTTTAGAAAAAGCTGTTTGAGGAGCTAAAAAAGCATGAGAAAAAGGAGAGGAAGTGGATGTGCAACAATGGTGTAAATCATCTAGTGAGTTAGTAGAGTAACAAACATAGTCATTAAGATGAGGAGGAGCTGAATGTTTTCTTGTAGATCTTCTAGTAACTGAAACAGGAACATGCACAGTGGGTGCTAGAACTTGGTCAGGTGAGGTTATGGTTGTTGGTTGAGTGGCTGAAACAGAAGGAGAATGGGTCAATGGGGTATGAAATGAAAAATATTATCCTTGGAGGAATTGGAAAAATCAGAAATGATGGGAGGAAGAGTAGGTGGAGTGTGAAAAGAGGTAAGAGAATGAAAAGGAAATACAATCTCATGAAAAGATACATCTCTAGATATGACAACGGTATTGGTTAGAAGATTGTAACATTTATATGCCTTTTGACCAAAAGAATATCCAAGAAATACACATATATCAACTCGTGATTGGAACTTGCCTCTTGACCTTTTTAAGGTGTTCACAAAACATAGGCAACCAAAAGATTTAAGGTGATAGTATGAATGTATTTTGTTGAACAATAATTCATAAGGAGATTTGTGGTGTAAGGAAGGTAAAGGAAATCTGTTTATTAGATATGTGGCTGTCAAAAGACAATCACCCCAAAACAAATAAGGTAATTTGGATTGGATAAGTAATGCTCTGGCTACTTCAAGCAAATGCTTGTGTTTTCTTTCACAGGTTCCATTTTGTTGGGGAGTATCTACACATGTAGATTGATGAATAATCCCTTTGGAGGCATAAAATTGGGAAGAAAAAACACCTGTGAATTCAGGTGCATTATCAGACCTGATAAAATGAACTGTTGCCTTGAAATGTGTTTCAACAAATGTGATAAAAGCTTGTAAAATGGAGAAGGTGTTGCTTTTAGTGGATAAGAGATGTGTCCAAGTGACTTTTGTGTGATCATCAACAATGGTTAAAAATTATTTAAAACCATTATAAGTGGCATGTTTGTAAGGTCCCCAGGTATTGATATGTAGTAGCTGAAAAGGTTTGTCACTCACAGAAAAACTAGTGGGAAAAGGTTTTCTGCATTGTCTAGCTTGGGGACAAACATGACACACTTTATTCAAAATAGTAGAGGATACATCAATATTGTGAGGTACATGTTTTAACTGGTCAAAAGGTATATGACCGAGTCTACAATGCCATAAGAAAGCATTAGAAGTATGAAAACACAGGCTGTCTGAGACATTATTACAAGCAGAAGAAGACAAAACACTGTCATGAGGTAAAGTTTGAACAGGATTGGTGTCTAGCACATACAGTCTTTTGTAGACTTTACCAACCCCTAGTGTGTTCTTCGTGGAATGGTCCTGGATTATACATTGAAAAGGGGAGAAATGAATATCTAGTTGTAGTTGTTGGGCTAGTGTAATGACAGAGATAAGATTGAATTGAAACTCTGGAATGTGCAACACATTTGTGAGAGTTATTGTAGGGAAAAGTGTGAAAGTACCAATGTGTAATATAGGTATTTTTGTATTATTAGGTATAGTCATGAATCTTGGATGGGGCAAAGCTTGAAAGGAAGAAAAGAAAGAAAGGTGTGGTGTAATATGATCAGTTGCTCCACTATCAAGAATCCAAAATGAATTTATGGAATGAGCAAGAAAACAACCTGAATTACTTGCAAACATGGCAGCAGTGGGAGTAGAAGAAGAAGTTGATGATGACTGTGATGGTTGAATTAAGCTGAGTAGTTGATTGTACTGTTCAATTGAAAAAACTGGAGAACCTGATGTGGATGCAGGTGATTCAGAAGAAGCCACTAACCCTCGAGATGGAGTTTTGGATAGTTGAGGAGGATTAGCCTGGAGCTTGTAACATCTATCAGTGGAATGACCGTTGATTTTGCAATGGGAGCAGTAATACATCTGTTTCTGTTGTTCTTTAGCCATTTTCAATTCTGGATGCACAGTGTAACAACGATCAACGAAATGACCATAAATCTTGCAATGGTCACAAAAATAAGATAATCGACCATGGCCTTTCCTAGAAGAAGCGCCACGACTTCTAGAGTTCTCAGATCGGGAATTCGCCAAGAATGCAGCAGATCCAGTAGACACAGACGAAGAGTTATGAATCTCAGTTTGACGTTCATCTTGAGTGAGCAATTGAAAGATTTCATCAATTGCAGGAAAAGGCTTCATGAGAAGAATTGAGCGACGGACAGTAGCAAACGATTCATTGAGTCCCATGAGAAATTGCATAGTCTACTAATTTTTTATTAGATTTTGTGTGGATGAATCAGATCCACAAGAACAGGTTTGAGCATCGATTAAAATGATGTATTCGTCCCATAATTTCTTGATCTTGGTAAAGAAGGAAGAAATTGAGAGATTGCCTTGTGCAATCATAGGAAGCTCCCTATGAATTTGATAGATACGAGCCTGATTAGATTGAGAAAACCTAGCACTAAGACTCTTCCAAATTTCTGCAGCAGTTTCACAATAAAGGACACTTTCCGCTATGTCCTTTCCAACCGAATGAAGAAGCCAAGAAATCACCATTCCATTGCAACGCTGCCATTGAAGAACCAGAGAGGGTGGAGAAGTAGGTTTGGTACAGGTACCTCGAACGAAACCGAGTTTATTCTTGGCAAGAAGTGAAACTTCAACCGATCGTTTCCAGTGATTGAAGTTGCTATCACAGAATAAGCGAGTGGATAGAATATAATTGGGATGGTCAGAATGATGTAGATACAATTCATCAGAAGGATCGATGGTTGTGTTTGTGAGAAGCACAGATCCAGAAGGATCTGATGAGGAAGAAGACATGGTGGAAAATCAGAATATTTCCTCTAATACCATGTTAACAAGAGAGAATATAGAGAGAGTATGAAGAGAGATGAAAAACTGTATTCATCGTGTATTGGAAAGTATTGTTACATGGTCTTATATATGACCTGACAAAAGTAAAAGGGAGTAACTGACTCTTTACAACCTAGTTGCCTTATTATATACTAGTATTCATCATTTATTTTGCAATTATAGAACGACCTTCTCTATAGGATTAATTACTATTGTGATTCGAAATGTACAACTGAATTATATATGACAAACATGAATGAATGCTAACCTTCCTTTTAATTTTCCGCATTTCTTACAAGTTTTGTATGGAAATGTGGTTTTTAATAGTTTGTCATTTGTATTAGAGTGAGTTTTTAGTGCAAGAGATCTTTATACTTGATTAAGCAGCGCAGCTCCTCATGCGTCTTCCTCTTGAAATTATATAATGAGGTATCACTTTATTTCCACTTGCTAGCTTTGTCCTACACTGTGAAATGATAACGCCCAATATCATTAAAGATAAATCACTAGTCTAAGGGAGTGTATTCAATCCAGACTTTTAAAGATTTTAACTGAATTTATTAATCCATAGAATTTGCTGATTCTATGGGATATTTTAATTCTATATAGAGTTAATACAAATTTTGTCAAATTCTATTAGATTAATACATGGCCAAAAGAAATCATCTAGAAAAATAACATACAATTATCAATCTATTAAAATTCACAACCAACATTAGCATTTTAATAACATACAATTACTCAAAATCAACCCAAAACCAAACGGCTCCGTTGACGAAATATACACAACAAATATAAAAAAAGGTAACTCATATTAATATATATATATATATATATATATATATATATATATATATATACATATTTTTTATATCATCCACTACAAAAAGCATATATAACAATATATATAATATATTAAAGCATATGGAAAAGTGCAATTGCACTGCAGAACACAAAAGATACTTTAATCAGTAAGACGAACCCAAGCACTCGAAGTCCATACAGTACGTTGCTTTTTCCGAAACTGCAGAAGTCGCAAAATAAAAAGAGAAAACTGAGAGGAACGCTCACACGTTTCTTATGACAGATCAGTAAGATGAACCCAAGCACTCGAAGTCCATACTAGGGTTGTGCAAATATGAAGCATACCGGAAAACCGGACCGGACCGGTTTTTCCGGTCCGGTCCCCGGTCCAAGGATTTTGGAAATTCCGGTCCCGGTCCAATTCCGGACCGGAAAAGACCGGTTTGGACCGGTATTTATTTATTTTTATTATTTTATTAATTTTAATTTATATATTTTTTTAAAATCATATATATTATGTAAATATCAATAAAAATTATATATATTTTTTAAATATTTTTTTTAAATTTTTGTAAAAATATATTTATTTTAATTTATTTTATTTTATTTCAGTCCGAATCCGGTCCGAACCGTAACGGTCCGCTCCCGGTCCGGTCCTTGGTCCAAATTTTTAAAAATTCCGGTCCACCGGTCCGGATTGGGACCGGAAGTTCCGGTCTGGACCGGATGCACAACCCTAGTTCATACAATCAACATGACGGAAAACATGAGAAAGAACTAGCCTCCGACGATGCACCGAGTCCAAGCACTCGAAAACGCTCAAAAACGTTAATTTGGCCGTTAGGGTTCTTCAGTGTTGTAGTTTGGCGTGGAAATCTTATGTGTTGGGAGAAGACTTCTATAGGGTTTATAAGTAATAAAAAATCCTACAAAATCAATGAAATAATAGATTCTTTAAAATCAAACAACTTTTAAATATCATAGGAATTTTATGGAGAATTTAAAATCCTAATTGAATACCAAAAGATTTATATGAACTTTTAGAAATCTATATTAAATACCCATAGACTTTTAAACTCCAAAAATTTCTATAAAATCTTAATTGAATACACCCCTAACTTTGTTATTTTGGCCCAGAATGATAAAGTGACCTGATTCACTCCATTCAAACATAGTGGTTCATCTTTATATTTTCTAAAGCCCGAGAGAAGTAAGCATTGATTCTACAATTACAGGAATTAATTAGTAAAATGTTTCAGGTTTGGGTCTGGAACAATGAACAATCTTAAGTAGATCATCTTCTCTGTTCATTGGTCGAAGAGAAGAGTTGATTCTTGCTTGGGACTTGCTTGGGACTTGCTTTTGCCTTAAAGTTTAGGATTAGTGAATGGAAATCAAATTATTACGATAATTGTCTTCTTCACCAGCTTGGGACTGAAGAGTAATTCTGCTATGATTTTTGTTTGTTAATACTGGATTAAGAACCTTGTCATGCATCTCCTTCTTCCTGATAAAAACATAAAACTAGATAAATTATGGTGATAGTACTGATTACAGTTATTATTATGAGGTATCGAATCATTACTCCTGATAAAACTTGCGTGAAAAATACAACCATTGATTTCATCAATCACGACGGATTTTATCGATCTCTATATAGGCTAGCTTTTTCCGACATGCAACGTGATACACATAACGTGGAAAGGCATAAAAGGTGAACCACTAGCCTAACTGTCGGGTCTCAATTCTTCACAAAGTAGAATGATTATGTAACCTTTATAAAGCGATAATCTGCACTCAAGCATAGTAGTTCTCCTTCTTTATATATCGAAAGGGTGAGACTTGAGAGAAGTAAGCATTTTGATTCTACAAACCTGAACCTACTCATTTTTCTAGCCTTAATTACTATCCACAAGATTTGATATGGCTGAAGCAGCGATGTTCAGCGTTGCTTCAAAGCTCTTGTCCACAGTTTCCTCCCCGGCGTTTGAGATAGCTTATGGAAGAGTTTGTTCCATTTGGGATGCAAGGAAAGAACTCGATAGGCTTAGGAGAAGTATCCAAACAATACAAGCTGTGCTTCTTGATGCCGAGAAGAAGCAAGACTCCTCCGCTGCTGTCAAGGATTGGATCATGAGGGTCAGGGACGTGTTGTATGAAGCTGATGATTTTTTTGATGAAGTGGTCACTGATGATACTCTTAAGAAACAAATCATCAAAGGTGGCAACAAGTTCTTAAGCAAGGTACGAGTTTCTTGCTCTAAGTTAAACCCAATTGTCTCTAGAGACTCTATTGCTAAGAAAGTTAAGGATATCCGGAAGAGTTTACTTGAGATCTCTTCAGATATGACTCCAGTTTAGTTTGTGATTTGTCAACGTGAGGCACCGGTTAGCGGTGTTAGAAGAGGACGGGATCTTGGGTCTTTTGTTGATTCAAAGGATGTATTTGGTAGGGAAGAAGACAAGAAAACCATATTAGATTTGCTTTTTAATGAGTCGCATAGTGTTAAACCTGATGTTCCCATTGTCATTGCCATAGTTGGTATAGGGGCTATGGGTAAATCAACACTCGCCCAACTAATTTACAGTGATGAAAAGGTTGAGAAGAAATTCGAGAAGTGGTTTGCGTACATTTCTAATACATCTGATGAGAAAGAGGTTCTTGGGAAAATATTTCAATCTATGTGCGATAAAAATTACGATGAATTCACTATTAGCCAATTACATACTGAAATTAGGAAGGCAATGGAGGTGATGTGTGGGATGGAGATCATGGTAGGTGGCAACATGGAATGAATTTGTTAAGTAATGGTTCAAAAGGTAGCAAGATAATTGTCACTTCGAGGTCATTATCCGTTGCAAGGGGTGTGGGTGCATCAAACACTCATAACTTATATGGATTGTCAGAGGATGGGTCATGGGATCTATTTAAAATGGTAGCTTTCACTTCTGAACAAGAGAGGGATTCAAGATGGGTTGATCTTGGGAGAGAAATTGTGAAGAAGTGTGCCAATGTTCCTCTTGCCATAAGGACTATAGGAAGTCTTCTTTACACAAAAACTACCTTTCAAGAATGGGAGTCCTTCAGAGATCAAGAGCTATCCAAACTAGATGAGCAGAGTGGTGATTCTATTATGAACACACTTAAGATTGAGCTATGAACACCTACCATCAAACTTGAAGCATTGTTTTGCTTATTGTTCCCTATTTTCAAAAAGTTTTCATTTTGATGTACATAATTTGATATATTTTTGGGCTGCCCAAGGATATATTAAGCCACATCACGATTCACAAAACGTTAAGCAAGCGGGAAATTCATACTTCATGGACTTGATAAGGAGGTCTTTCTTTCAGGAGGCGAGTTATGTGGATGAAGAGGTTGTGTATTGCAAAATGCATGATTTAGTTCATGAGTTGGCGCGATGTGTGGCGGGGGAGGAAATTTGTATAGTAAGTAGGTCATCCCATCAATTTAAGGATAGTGCACGGCATGCAGGGATTGTTGGTAGGATGGATAAGTCGTGGGAAGTTCTTGCACAACCACTTAATATCAACCGGGTCCGTTCAGTTTGGATTGATATTGCTGATTCAGGTTTTCTTTTGACTCTTGAAGAGCAATTGACAAAGTTCAAGCGTTTGCGTACATTGAGTTTGCGGAGGTTAGGAATTAAGAATGTTTCGAGTAGTATTGGGGAGTTGAAACACTTGAGATATGTTGATCTTTCTCAGAACCCGTTTGAAAGTCTTCTTGATTCCATAACAAATTTATTGAATTTACTAGTACTAAACCTTAGATATTGTGAAAACCTTAGAGCCTTGCCAAATAGTTTTAGGAAACTGATTAATCTTAGGTACTTGAATATTAAGTCATGTAACGAGTTGAAACATATGCCTCCCGGGATTGAGGAGTTGACTTGTTTGCAGTATCTAAGTAATTTTGAGGTTGGGGAAGCAATTGAAGGGGTTCAAATGAGTGGACTTGGTGCGTTGGCTAAAATGCAACGGCTTAGAGGAGAGTTCTGCATCACTTTTCATATGGGCATTAACGATTGGGATGAAGAAGAATGTTGGCAGCTACCTATATCTCCACGAATCCTAAGAATAGTGGGGTACCCGGGCAGGAGAATACCACATTGGGGGGATCGGGGGGCAATTATCGACCCTTCCTTGCTGACAGACCTTGCTGTTCTATCTCTGTATGGTTGCTCCAAAGTAAAATATATGCCACCCATATGTTTGCTTCCTAATCTCGTGTCTCTTTGTCTTTCTGATTTGGGGGAATTAGAGTACATGGAGGAAGAGGAGGATGAGGAGAGTGACAAAAGCAATAGTATAGGTTCATCATCGGGGTGTAGTACTAACGCCTCCACATTCTTCTCTCGTTTGGAGATCCTTCAGTTGAGTAATATGTCAAAATTGAAGGGATGGAGAAGGAGGAAAGTAGTAGCAATGTCGACAACAACAGAAGGCCGCATAACATTAGCAACACCCCCTCTTGAGGATCAACATCTTCATTCATTTGACCCGCCTTTGTTTCCTTGTCTTTCACAACTCAAATTTCATGTTGTCCAGAGCTCAAGTCCATCCCGCTATGTCCAGATCTTCGGGAAATAGCTCTTCTCAAGAACGTGGGGATACAACAATTGATGTCATCAGTAGGGTCAAACTCATCATCTCTTGAGCAGATAGTACTTGGTGACTGCCATGACATAACAAGTTTTACAGATGACACACTTACATCTCTTCGGGATATATATATTTGGGATTGCCATAACTTGACGTCTTTGCACCTCACATCACCACATCTTCAAAAAATAACAATCAAAGATTGCAATGGGATCATGAGCATTCATGTTGAAGCACTTCCAACTCTCTTGTCTATGACAATTAAAAGATGCAAACAGTTGAAGAACTTGCTAATCGCATGTCTCAATGTCCTTGAGAAATTGGAGATTACAGAATGTCCAGAGTTGGAGTTGTGGGATCAAGATACAAAGGAGAGGTTACATCTGGATTGGGATTCCCTCCCCAATTTCCGCGAGTTAAGAGTAGATACACTTCCCCCTTCAGAGAAGCTTCCCGGAAGCCTTCTACGCCGTCAGGCCTTTGGCAATTTTCAAGTCAATACACTGGTGAGTAGTTTCAAATTTCAAAACGAGTCATCAATCCTATTTCATCGATTGATTTCTGTTTTATAACTTGACTTTATTGGTACGGTTAATTAAATAAGTACAGTATTTGGTAATTGTACTAAGTAGTAGGAAGTAAAATTATGGTTGAGCTTTTGTAAATCTCATACCAAATCATGCCATTACAGGAAGAATCCGATTGCAGCATCATGTAATGTGATTTTGGAGAAGGACATACACAAGTGAACTGCAGTAGCAGCGTTTGTTGCCTTTTTGGCTTGGTCGGCTTACCTTGTTTGGAGCAACTTGTGCAGAAAGGTATCTCACATCTTCATTATTACCCAAAACTGAACCTTTTGAATATGAACAAAAAGCTTTTGATAGGGATCATGTAGGAATCGTGTTCCTTGTTTCTTTCATGTCTTGACACTTGCTATACTTGTGATTTTCTTGTATGGTTTACAAGGTAAGAAATTCATGTGATGGTCCTTTGGAGGAGGATAGAAACAAATTGATCTCAAGTGATTTCCTTCCTTCGTCACCAACGTCTCCACCTGCTTTCATATTGGATGCTCTAGCTAAAGACCACCAAGAAAGCAGTAATACCTTCTCCATAATAACCCTAGCTTCTTTCTCGTTTTCAACTCTTGGTTCTTTATGTTACTCAGATACGAGTTTTGCCTTTCCCCATGTGCTTCAGGTGATTAGTGAGACAAGTGTAATGGTTATGATCTGCGACATGCATATTTAACTCGATTTCTTGGGTTGTTTGAACACGGATTCGACTATGATGAAAAACGAGCGTTACAAACTGATAGTGAACCGGGTGTTTGTGTTTGCAAATGCATTCATCACTACTGTTCTCTCCAGCCAATAGGTTAATCTCTTTTTGTACATCAATATATTGTCTCGTTGGCAAGTATAGGAGGACATTTAAGATATGATTTGACCTAGTAACTATTGAGATTCCAAATGACCTTTTAGTTGAAGTTGACTAGAAAGTAATATGTAATTAATACAATTACACTACAAGTTGTAAAACAAATTAGTTGAGGTTGACTCTCGATCACTAGAAGGCTACAAAATATTCTCCACCTTTCACTAGCTATATTCGTGTATAATTTGTCCATCTACTTGCGCTTCAACAAAATTGATTGCATTAATGCTCATCCGTCATTGATGTTTGATTGAGCTTAATTTCTTGCCTTCAGACTACGGCTTCGTCTTCACTTGTTCTTCATCAATTGATTTGATTTGTAGAAACTCAAGATCTAGCATTATTGCTTTGTAAATGTAAGTGCTCTACTTGTACTTATTTTCTACCTTCTCATTCTTGTTCTCTCCCTCTCTCTTTTTTTATTTATTTTTACCTATGTCTTGTTAATACTAAGTTTTAAATTGTATTCAAGTGGTGGATGCAATTTTTCTATGGACATTACTACTGAAGGTGATCTAGTTTTACCAATTTTGGAGGATTTATTGCTGCAGTCTTTATTACAGAAGACTGATTGCGTGGTTGGACTACCTCAACAGGTAGCAGTGAAGTTACAAGTTGAGAATTTTTGTGCTTTGCCTTATGTTGGTTTATTTGCCATAATCCAATACCCTCAACAGGTAACATTGACATCAATCAAGGCGATCTAACAATCGTGTTTTTTTCCGCCTCCTGGAGAGTGGGAGGCTCCAATTTATCATTGCAAGTTTTGTTTGATATGTATCTATCTTTAGAAGCTACGTAAAGCAGTTGCCATCTTGATTGGAGTACGCCTCTTGCATGATTCATTTGTCAGTTTTTGGCATTCTTAATTGGGGTACGCTTCTTGCATCAATGTATCAAGTATTTTAACATAAAGGATTAGACATAATAGTTTGCAATCTCTTGAATACTTGCAACTGTCTAGGTTACCACAAGGCACTTGCTAGAAAAACTGCTTGGACCCGAAGGCATTATTGCAACTCCGATAGAAGTATCTTGCAATCATTTCCTTCCAATACAAGTCTAGATATGATACGAATCATATGATCTATTTTTGCTAGTAAGTTTCTTGCATTCAAGAAAACAGTGGTTTAAAGATTGCATCGGATACCTCATTTTGGTTGAGTTTGTAAGAGGTATGTCTTCTTTACAGATTGATTGTTTCTCGATGGGTTAGATTGGTGTTGTTTTCCAGCCCAAATAGCTAACGGTCCTGATCAGCTTGCCCTTGGGCGGGCTCTCGACCGGTTTATTGGGAAGTCTTTGCGGTTCGATCAGCTGTTGAAACCAGAAAATGTCGGTGTAACGGTAACAAAAGTGGGCACTTATACAAGTGACTTAAGTTTTTGTTAATACTTGATACGGGTTCTCTTACATATTCCGTGTGGTGCAAGTTAATAGTGAGAGCAGTGTAACCATCCCTTGCTGACATTGATATGCTTTCTCCCGAGGTCAATTCAAGCATGGTTTCGAAAGTACCAGTGAATAGTGATTGTGAGGTTGTTGCTCAAGTGTTTCAACTCACCACTTTGATCACTCATGCTCAAATCTTGTAAACAAATAAGATTGTCTAGGCTCTTTAATAGGTATAAACTTCAAAATTTTCCAATTCGTTTTTGTTTTTTTGGCTCTCTGTTACTTCAAATTGTTATTTATTATCCTAGTTTTGAAGATTGCAGAAACTCGAGAAAAACTGTAAGAGAGGAGTGAAAGGTGATTTTGCAAATTCAAAAGAGAGTTTTTAGATTGAAGGATTCATAGCGAGATTTGGTGATTTCAGTAAGCTAAGTGGTCGAGAAAGACTATCCTTGGAGACTACTTGGTTACGGGTCGGATACGTGCTCTCAAGAAGATGATCTCGATCAACTGAGCTTTTTGTCTCTTGATCAGCAGTTTAGAAATTTCAGATTTTGTGTTCGAGAATGTTTGTAGATGTATTGGGGAGCTAAAACAGCTGATATATCTTCATTTTTCACTTAATGTTTGTAGATGTGATGGGCTTGTACTGAGACGATGTATTGTATGTGCCATGTCATGGTGCTGATAACTAAGACTTATGACTTATGTGTTGCACAGCTAACCAACTGTTGGTCCCTCCTTAATCAAGCTCATTTAATAAATGAGTTTATCTAACAAATTGGATACCGGTCTAATGGACTAAGATCCAAAATAGGAAGAGTCCATTAAAGAAAAAAGATGAGAAGGATATAAAAAAAGATTAGTCTAGAACTAATCTAGGATATTCTAGAACTAATTCTAGAATTATCTTCTCAAATATCTTCCTAAATTATTGCTAGGAAAGGTGATACCCTCCCACTATAAATAGGTGGAGAAGTTGTACATTTTCATCATCCACAAATTGAGAGCTCAAGCAAAGCTAAGCACAAGTTGTGAGAGTGCCCACAAAAATCTTGTATAATTCTTTCTCCACATAAATAAAAGTGAGTTTGTATCAATTAAGTCATTGACTTAACTAGTCTAATATTTCTCATCCTACCAACACGAAAGTGGGAGGATTTTTCCAACAACTGGTATCAGAGCGAGGTTAGCTTGATCGATTTTAGCTCGTGTTATTAAGATGGAGGCTACCGTCATTCACGAGGGCGAGATATTCAAACTCACGGCGGATAACTATTCCTACTGGAAGTCGATGATGGAGGATCACCTTTATTGCAAGGATTTGTATGAGCCCATCACTAGTGAGGATAAGCCCGAAGGGAAGAGTGAGAAGGAATGGGAGCTTCTAAACCGGAAAGCAGTCGCCATGACCCGTAAGTACATCGACAAATCTTCATTTGAACACGTCTCTACATATACAAATGCTTTTGAATTATGGACAAAACTTGAGTCCATGATTCAAAATAAAACGCCTCGTAATAAAGCCATTTTAGTTCGACGGTGAGTGAAGATGAAGTACAAGGATGACCAAAACATGATCGAGCACTTGAATAATTTCAAAGGGCTCGTAAATTAGCTAAATAAAGTTGGGATGAAACTCGAAGATGAGTTGCAAGACCTTTTACTCCTTAGTTCCCTTCCAGAGTGTTGGGATACTCTCGCAATTACTCTGATTAACTCGGCCCCGAAAGGGAAGCTCACCATGGACATCATCAATGATAGCCTCCTTGGTGAAGAAGTTAGAAAGAGAGAATGAGGCATGTCTACCCAATCTGAACCGGAGCCGAGACCAGTCTCGAGGTCGGTCCAAGTCACGCTTTAGGCCAACGTGTTACTATTGTGAAAAAATAGGCCATAAGAAATCAGAATGTCGATTTCTTAAGAAAGATCAAAAGGGCGGCAACGTCAAGCCAGATCAAATTAACCCAACAAAGAGGCGAGAGAAAGACAAAGGTACTACCGCCATGGAAGACAAAGGCGATGATCTATATCTCTTTGGTGAAGATAACTTCATAAATATCTCCTTAGACGATAACTCCTGAATTATAGATTTCGGTACATCATTCCACGTCACTCCCCATGAGAGTTTCTTCTCAACCTACCAAAGCGGTGACTTTGGTAACGTTCAGATGGGGAATCAAAATAGGAGCAAGATCGTTGGTATGGGAGGTATCATTCTAGTATCAAATACGGGATGCAAGCTTACCCTTAAGGATGTGAGGCATGTCCCTAATATGCGCCTCAACCTCATATCAGCTGGAAAGCTTGACGATCTTGGTCTAGTAAATCACTTTGGCGGCAAAAAGTGGAAGCTCGTGAAAGGAAGCATCATAATGGCTTGAGGAAAGAAGGAAGGGTCGTTGTACGTCACAAAAGCCAAGCTTTGCAAAGGAGAGTTCAACGTTGCAAGCGCGGACATGAAACTATGGCACTGAAGGCTTAGGCACATGACTGAGAAGGGTCTTCATATACTAGCTCGAACACAGCTCCTCCCAAAGGTGCAAGGTAACTCTCTTGACCCGTGTGCTGATTGTTTAGCTGGTAAACAACATAGAGTTGCCTTTCAAACATCTTCTCAACCTATAAGAAGGAAGAATATTCTAGATCTTGTGTACACAGATGTTTGCTCCATGTCCGAGAAATCCCTTGGTGGTGCGTCATATTTTGTCACCTTCATACTGTAGATCTTGTGCACACAAATGTTATGGGTGTACCTCCTAAAGACCAAATACCAAGTCCTTGATGCATTCAAAGAGTTTGTTCCTCGGGTTGAACAAGAGACAGGACAAAAGCTCAAGAGTGTTCGATCTGACAATGACGGTGAGTATAGAGGTCCATTTGAGGCCTATTGTAGATCTCATGGAATTAGGATGGAGAAGACACCACCTAAGATGCCACAAATGAACGGGCTTGCAGAGAGAATGAACTGAACCATTATAGAAAGAGTTCGGTGTATATTATCGCATGCCAAATTGCCCAAGTCGTTCTGGAGAGAAGTTGTGAAGACCATCGCCAACATTGTCAACCTTACACCGTTCGTTCCTCTGAATGGAGACATCCCGGAGGAAGTTTGTTCAGGAAAAAACGTTTCTTATGACCATCTAAAGGTGTTTGGGTGCAAAGCATTCGCTCATATGCCGAGGGACAAACGTGCCAAGCTTGAATCCAAGACCAAAGAGTGCATCTACCTTGGCTCACCTAGAGATGAACTCGGCTATCGGCTATGGGATCCGATCAACAAGAAGATTATTAGAAGCCGAGATGTAGTGTTCTTTGAAGATCAAACAATTGAAGATATTCAACGGTCAGAGAAGCCAAGAACAAGAGTCAAAAGGAGCACACCGGACCCTGATCCTTTTCCGATACGACAAGACACTTCAAATGAAGCTACACCAACAAACAAAGATGTTGAAGAGAGTGATCCTACTTCATAGCATGGTGATGAAGAAATCCAGCAAGAACTAGAAGGCCGGACAATCAAGCACTCCACCAGAGTCTCAACCGAGAAGGGCTTCAAGAGATAAGCGACCATCTACACGATACACACCGAATGAATATGTGTCCCTCACGGAAGAGAGGGAGCCTCAAAGATATAAGGAGGCCATGAATGACAACCACAAGAGTGAGTGGGTAAGAGCCATGCAAGATGAAATGAAATCCTTGCATGAAAACCACACATATGAGTTGGTGGAGCTACCAAAAGGGAGGCGAGCTTTGAAGAATAGATGGGTATACCGAATAAAAAACAGCGGATGACAACTCAAAGCCTTGATACAAGGCTCCATTGGTTGCGAAAAGGATTCCAGCAGAAGAAAGACGTTGACTTTGAAGAGATATTATCTCCAGTAGTGAAGATGTCATCAATCCGAGTTGTTCTTGGTATAGCAGATGCCTTAGACCTAGAGATTGAACAACTTGACGTCAAGACCGCCTTTCTCCATGGAGATCTTGAAGAGGAGATATACATGGAGCAACCTGAAGGATTTAAAGAACAAGGCAAGGAGAATCTAGTTTGCCGACTAACAAAGAGTCTATATAGGTTAAAGTAGGCACCAAGACAGTGGTACAAGAAGTTCGACTCTCTCATGGCAGATCATGAATTCAAGAAGAATCCATGTGACCCATGTGTCTTCATGAAAAGGTACGCTAGCGGCGAATTTCTCATACCCTTACTTTATGTCGTGACATGTTAATAGTAGGTCATGATCGTAACAAGATAGTTGCTCTAAACAAAGATTTGAGCAAGAACTTTGCCATGAAAGACTTAGGACCAGCAAAGAAAATTCTTGGGATGAAGATCACTCGTGATCGATCAAAGAAGATGTTATGGTTGTCCCAAGAAGGATATATCGAATTGGTGAGTTGTCAATCCTTTAAGTCATACAAAAATATACGTACGTCATGCATGTAGTTTAAACAATTTACTAATGAATATTGACTTTATTTTTTTTCCTTATATTGATGCCAGAGCGAAAATACGGAATTGTGATTGATGATGTATCTATCTACTCGAGTATCTCATACCTCATATATGCATGTCACAAAGCTGCAACCTGAGGTAAGTGTGAGATATTTACATGAAAATATATAATCAAGACTTGTTGAACCTTTTTACTTTATAAACAAAAAGATTTCATCCCTTCATTCGTTCTGTTACTTTGATATGTTTTGTATAATCCTAGTTTTGAAGATTGCAGGAAGTAGAAGAAAGATCGAGAGAGAGAGCGCGCGTGGTGAAAGTGTTTTTTTTTTTTTTTTTGAGTTTTCAGATAGAAGAAATCAAAACGAAAAGCGTTTCAAAATATAATATTATTTAAAAATAAAAGATTTGATGGCTAAAAAAATTAAAAAATAATTTTTGTAGCGATTAGTGAGAGGGTTGGTTTTCAGAACACCGAAACCGTAGAGCACCACGTCAATTTTAACATACTCTACTTTAGTATATAATATTGATATGTTAGGGGATGAAACACCAACTAGTTTAATTCTCCGTGCCAAGACATGAGTATAATTTTAAAACTTAATAGGTAATTTTTTTATTTAAAAAATACTTTTGATAAATTATAATTTAAATAAATTAACTGTAGAGAAATTTAATTTAATTTTTTATATTATCGATATATTAATTGTATCATAGATAAACAATAAAAATAGTTAATGAAGAAAATATTATATATCCTGATTTTTTAATAATCATTTAATGTTAAAATAAGTTAATATTGATAACTATTTACGAATGTAAAGTAAAATAAATAACTTATAAAGGAAAATAAAATTTAATTTCAAAATTGAAGTATAAATGCTAAATAAATAGAAGTTATAAAAAATTCAATTTAAAACTTATCTTAGGTATTTTTAAATACCATCTAAATAACAAAAAAATGTAACGTTTTTATTGTAATATTTTATACATTTGTCAATTGTTGAGTACTTATTGAATGATATAAACATTATTTATTTATATGTTAAAGTTAGAGTGTGAAATAATCTAATTATCTTGTAAATAAAGGTAAAAATATTTTTTAAATAATATTTGATAATGATATCGAGAAGATTGTGGTAAATGGAAAAAATATAGATATATTGTCTATATTAATGGTTTGTATGTATTAATTAATTTGTAAAATTATAAATGAGAATGCATAAAAAAAATAACACGTGACATAAAATTAATAAAAAAATGACACATATGGAAATTTGTTTTGGCTTTAATAGTAGTATATAGACTTATTTCATATTAATATCTTAATTAACTGGATGTTCATGTTACATTACTATTTAATTTTGAAAACTTTTTTTTATTATTTAAAAAATGAATTTTTATACATAGTTTTTTTTTTTTTAATTGTGATGGTTTAGTCTTTTTTTTATATTATAATTTCCAGGTTTGAAAATAATAGACAATAGTTTTAAGACTCTCGAGCTATTGAATTGAAATTTTTCTACGGTTTCAAGATATGGCAATGGTATTTTCTTATAGAAAATGGTATTTTCTTATATGTTAAATGAAATGCTTGAGATCCGTTCTATCATTTGATATAGGTGCACACACAACTATTATGGACCTTAGTGTCATTTTTCTGAGCTATCTTTTAACAGTGAGAAATGAATGAAAAATGTATTCGAGATAATTGTTCAGCTGTTACATCTCCCCTTATTTATATACAAGGGAGAAGGGACTCAAAAAGAATATGTTTTAGATTTAGGGTTATTTACACTAATTACCCTTTTATTCTATATAATGACAATATGTCTGTGTATACTCTATACCCCTTTCAAGTCGGAAGAGGCATGACGAGACCCAGCTTGATAGATATGAATTTGTGTTGTTGTTCTCCGAACGCTTTAGTGAAAAGATCAACCAGCTGAAGTGAGGACTACACGTGAACAATTTCAATGAATCCACGCTGAACTTCATCACACACAAAGTGAAAGTCAATACGAAGGTGTTTGGTGCTCTCTTGAAACATTGGGTTCGCTGCAAGGTGTTTTGTTGCCTTATTATAACATTACAAAGGGATGGGATGGGATGATGAATTGAAAGATGAAGATCCTGAAGTAGCCCATCCAGCCAAACAATTTCAGTAGTAGTCATAGACATGGCGTGATATTCACTCTTAGCTAATGATTTTGATACGGTTTTCTTCTTCTTGGTCTTCCAGGATATGACAGAAGTCCCAAGGAGTAAGCAATACCTAATAATTGAGCGACAAGTATAGGCACATGAGCCCCAATCAGCGTCATTGTACGTTGTAACATTTAAATTATTTTACAATGGGTAAAATAGGGCTAAAGTAATTGAACCCTTAAGATACCTTAGGAGACATTGGGTTGTTTTGCCAATGAGTATGCGGGGAGATGTCAAAAACTGGCTAAGATGATGGTTAAACCTTAAGCTGAAGGTTTAGTAAATAGATAATAATTATGATGGGACTGCACATAACCCAAGTGAAGAAGAAGTTTGGTCAATTCAAGGTTCCACTGACGACTGGCTTGTTTAAGTCCGTAAAGAATCTTCTTGAGCTTACATACATGACCTGATGGTGCCTTAGTGTATCCCCAAGGAGGCAACATGTATACTTCCTCGTCCAGAAAACCAAACAAAAAGGCATTGTTTATATCAAGCCAACGCAAGGGCCAATCATGAGCAGCAACCAAGGCTAACACAACTCGAATGGTGGAAATTTTAGCTATGGGAAAAATATATGCTTATAGTCTTTGTCCTTGATTTGGTTATATCTTGTAGCTACTAACCGAGCCTTATATCTCTCAATGGTGCCATCTTGGTAATTAATATTTGATTTTGTAGACCCATTTAGACCCTATGACAATCTTGCCTATTAGAAGAGGTGTGAGCTCCTAAGGTGTACTAGCATCAAGTGCTTGCAATTCAAGTTCCATAACATTGATCCAAGGAGGACAGTCTTTAACATAGTGATAATGGAAAGGCTCAAAAGAGGAAATAACGTTGCATAAAGAAGCAATGAAATCAGAAGAGTGGTGTGTAATGTTGAAGGGAGCCGTGGATAAAGGAATGGTAGAAGAAGTACACACGTAGTCAAGAAACAACTTTTTTTTTTTTTTTTTTGGTTCATGTAGTTCTGGTGGAAATCATAGTAAGAAAGGAATATTTAGATGAATGATAGGTGATGAGGAAGGCAAATATTTCCCGGTTAGAGGAAGGAAAATTGGTGGGAGGCGGAGTAGATGGAAATGGAGTAGAAATATCCTTAGGTAAAAGAGAAATAAGGGAATGTCATCATCAAGAGGAAACAATGAGGGCATATGAGGTGTAGGAGAGGAGTAGGAAGATACAGAAGACTGCTTGAAATGAAAGACGTTTTCCTTTAAAATCAAGTGTCGACAAATAGTGATTTTGTTGGTTTGAAGGTTGAGAACTTTGTATGCCATTTGACCTGGTGGATATCTGAGCATAACACAAGGGTGGGAAACCGACTCACGTTTGTCTTTCTGAGGAGATAAACTAAAGCATAATCAACTAATAACTCGTAAGTGATCATGAGAGACAGGTTTTTGATGAAGCAATTCGTAAGGAATTTGCCACTTAATGACTGAAGATGATATCAAGTTGATGAGATAAGTTGTAGTGAGTATACATTCTCCCCATAGAGCAATAGGCAAGTTGGCATGAATACGAATTACACAAGATGTTTCGAGTAGATGACGATGCTTCCTTTCTACACGAGCGTTTTGTTGGGACACATAAGCCGTTGATTTGTGATGAACTATTCCATTAGCACGAAATAGGTATTGGAGAGAAGTTTGCAAGATCAGCTCCATTGTATGAACGAAAGACTTGAACTGAACATTTATGTTGTGTATGAATGTATACCAGAAAATGAGAAATAATTGGGAACACCTGCTGTTTATTTGCCATCAGAAATGTCCAAGTGCAACAGGTATGATCATTAACTATTGTTAAAAAATAACGAGCTCCACACAAAGTATGAGTATGATATGGACCCCATATATCCACATCTATTAAAGAAAAGGTAGATTGAGCATATGATGTGCTATGATAAAAAGGCAAACGATGTTTCTTAGCAAGTATACAAGTGTCACAATCAAGATTATCAATCTTGGAAGAAGTACATAAATCTAAATGATTCAGTTTAGACAAGGATGAATGACCTAAGCGTGCATGTACAAGATGCATATCAATTCTTACTTTATTAGCAATATTAAAAGCTACCTGTGTTTGAGGGAGCAAGTGCCTGTATAATCCACCATCCTTGTAACCATTAGCTATACTTACATTACTCATATGGTCCTGAAACAAGCATGTTTGAGAGTTAAAATGAATTTGTAGAGGCATATTAACTACAAGCCGAGAGATAGAGAGCATATTTTTCTTGAAGTGAGGAAGGTAAAACACATTCTACAATGTGAGAAGAGGTGATAAAGCACTATCCCTCTAAAGTAGACTTCCTTGATAGATCCATTAGGAAGTCCAACCAAAATAGGCTTAACAAGCTTTTGCAATTGGCTAAATATGTTCTTGCAAAAATAAATGTGATCAGTTGCATCCGAATCAACAATCCAACCACAAGATATTACTGTGTCGTGTACAAGAGCATCAATTGTACCTGTAAAATTGATTGATGAAGAAATAGAGGAACTTCCACGTTCATTCATTATCTTCCTGACTTCTTGATAAACAACATGATCATTGAAGAATGCAAAGAAGCTGGAGCAGGAAGAGAATCCATAGAGTCAAAAGGACAACTTCTTATGGAAATATCAGAAGCATTTGTAGTAAGAGAACTAGTAGCTCGAGCATGAGAAGGTTCTTTATCCTTCTTAGCCTTAAACTCTTTGTACCAATTTGGAATGCATGTAAGCTTGAAACATGACTCCCTTAAACGACCTTCTCCTTGAATTAGGAGCATTGTCTATCGAGTTTCACTTTCTTGAAGTCTCGGCGACTTCCTCCAGCCTGCTTGTATGGTACATATTTATTAATAGCAAGATCATCATGATTAATAGGAAAGGAATGACATGTAAGTGCCTTCTACTTTTCTACTTGGATTATCATATGGAAAACACGATTTATATTCGGCAATGACTCAAGAGATATAATACTGTTGCGTGTGTGTTCATATTGCTCATTCATCCGCATAAGAAATTGCACCACACAATGCTTAGCCTCTTTGCCTGCAAATTTCTTCAAAATATCACAAGAGCAATTAGCAATGCCTCAACATGTACAGGTCGGAGGTCCATCAATTGAAGACAGCTCATCCCAAAGCTTCTTAAGGGCCTGTTTGATATCCATATCTAGATATCATATATAGGTATTTTCATAAAAATACTCATATCTATGTCTGGTATTCAAGTATATGGATATCAAATTGATATCTTGATATACCCCTTATACACATTTTCTCTTATTTTGATATACTCAAAAAACTGGAGGTATCAAATATCTAAAATTGCTCCTCTTTCTTCTATTCTTCCTCTCCGAAACAAAGACTATCAATATCAATCTTATACCCATACCTTGATACCTCATACCCATATCTTGATATCTAGATATGGATACCAAACAGGTCCTAAGTTTTCCAAAATAGAAAGCAACAGACACATTGTTCCAGAATATCCAACACCTAATCATAGGTGAAGTGATAGGTGAAGTGTTATGTGAGATCCGACTTTCTTCAAAATATCACACGAGCAATTAGCAATGCTCAACATGTACAGGTCGGATGTCCTTGTGGATCTGAAAAATCAAGGGGGCGTTCCAACCTCAAATCATTCCAGAATATCATCCCAAAGCTCTTGAGCTGACTGGACATTAGTGAAGTGCTCTGCGAGATCCGACTTCATTGAGTGGATTATCCAGCACCTAATCATGTAATCAACTCGAATCCACCTAGCGAGTTGTTCGGAATCATCATCTCCAAGTTTCTTGTAGGTTCCATCAACGAATCTAGGCTTCAGTTTCACTCCTTGTGTCATTGTGATGCTTTGTATTTTGGAGGAGAAGTTGGAACCATTTAAAAGCACCGAGATCAACTGTATCTCAGGGTTGCTTGAATTAGCGAGATAAAGTGGATCATTGTCATAGTTGTTGGACTGTGTATTGATTCGAACATTTGTTGAATCTTGAAGAGTCGGATTGGTAGAGCCTTGGCTAGGGATAACCATAGTGGAATAGGAAAGAAATTTTGAGAGGAGGAAGTAGTTTGAGTTGTTCAGTTGAATTAACTCAGGAAAAGCGATTGGATATGAACCGAGCACTCTGATACCATCTTAACAATGAAAAAATGAATGAAAATTTATTCGAGATATTGTTCAGCAGTTACATCTCCCTTGTTTATATACAACTGATTCAACAAAGAATCTGTTGTAGATTTAGGATTATTTACAATAGCTACCTTTTTATTATATATAATGACAAGATATGTGTGAATACTCTATAAATTCCTGTCAATAACTAGTTACTGAGTTCCGTATACATATTTCCCTTATTACGATAAATAACTTGTCTAGTTATGAAGTAAAGTTCAAAATTTAAAGTTTAAAATTAATTTTAACCATTGTTTAACATAATCTCAACCTTTTGTTTATTATATTGAAAAAATAACCCAAAATAATACCAACTATTAACATTGAACCAAAAATAACACCAACTTTTAAAATTACTAGAAACGATACAAAATATCAATGTATTTACCAAAAATAATACATCATACTTTTCCGGCAAAAACCCTAGCTCCGGCGATGACGTGGCAGCCGAAATGTTACATATCATCAAATAAATTGATTAAATATGTGATGTGAATTTTATTTTTAAAAAATCAATTTAATAATAATTAAAACATTAAAAAATAAAATTATATTATTATTAAATTTTAAATAATAATTTAAAAAAATAAATGTACAAATATTGTTTTAAAAATATTTTTTAAATAAAGTTTGACATTATTTTTAAATAGGTTTGTAAAAATATTTATTTAAAAAAAAATTGTATGAAATTTTTTATTAAAAAAATTGTTGTAAATTTTTTTAAAAAAATAAACGTTTTCTTGAATTGTTTGAAAAATGTTTTTTGGGGTTTATTTTTATTATATATTTTAACTAATTTTTAATTAAATATTTTTTTTTAAAAAAAAGGAAATTTTTTTTAGGGATTAGGTTAAAAGATGAAATTTTTTTAAAAAAAATCGAATATTTTTTTACAAATTATTTTTTTAGAATTAAAATTTTCATTTATACAAAAATCCGAATATAAATGTGATTAAAAAAAAATTTCGAAAATTATGTTTTGGAAAATCAATTTTTTTAATTATTAAATTTATATTTTTTGAAAATAAATAATAACAAAATTTTATTAAATAATTTTATTTACAAACCTATTTTTAAAAAAATGTTCAAACTTTATTTAAAAAACTTTTTTTACAAATTTTTTTTAAAAAAATTTTTTGTATAAAATTTTTAAAAAAATGTTCTTTAAAATTTTAAAATAATATTTTAAAAAATATTAAATTGATTTTTTTTCAAAATAAAATCCACATCACGCTTTTAATCCATTTATTTGATGACATGTAACATTTTGGCTGCTAAGTCATTGCCGGAGTTAGGGTTTTTGCCGGAAAAGTATGACGTATTATTTTTGGTAAATACATTGATAATTTATATCACTCCAAGCAATTCTCAAAATTGGTATTATTTTCGGTTCAATGTCAATTGTTATATTATTTTGGATTATTTTTTCTTATTATATTAGTTGATTCTAACGACCGAACGACAAATCCTGCATTTTTTTCGTGCTCCCAAACCGTAAAGGGTAAATTACAACTTTAGAATTTAATTCATAACATACGACTTATAGTGTTATTAATTCTAAAATCTATTCACAAATAAAATTTTACATACAGTTATTATTTGTATGATAATAACATTATTTTCTTTATTCATTACACCTTGTACATTCCGTACAATTTACGGAATTTGATCTAAAATGATATGCTAAATAAAAATAAATAATTTTAAAAAAATGTATAATACTATTTTA
Source organism: Fagopyrum tataricum (assembly GCA_002319775.1). Lineage (NCBI taxonomy): Eukaryota > Viridiplantae > Streptophyta > Magnoliopsida > Caryophyllales > Polygonaceae > Fagopyrum > Fagopyrum tataricum. Next base: position 27,694,807 of record CM008280.1, read on the forward strand.
TCTCATTTTAGTATATAATACCTATTATTATCTTTATTAATATCTACACATTCTCATATAAAAAAAAATAATTAAAAATAATGAGGTGACGCAAGTTAATAAAAAGTTAAAACCGAGGAGAAAATCCATTAACCTGAACTTTCTTTTTTTTTTAATAATGGAAAACGGTTAGATTGGCCTACCTCCTAGAGGTAGTCCAACCTAAAGCATCCTTGCGGATGAGAATACGAAATTCAGGATCTTCAGAAAAATTGGTGTTGGGGTCAAGATTCTCAGATGGGTCAATCGGTCAGCAACACAGTTTATCTCTCTGAAAATATGCATAACACGGATCTCGTCAAAAAAGCGAGTCGGATTGTATCGGTCAACAACCCATTAACCTGAACCTTAAATTTGATGCCAAACGGCACATTATTAGCGGTTCAACATTCAAATTACAGAACGAAATCCGAAATTAAAAACCCAACATTGCCCTGAGCCTTAAATTTGATGCCTAAGGACACATTATTGTCTACTCAGCATGCAAGTCACATAATGAAATCCAAAAGGTAAAACGTACTGGACATTATCCTGAACCTTAAATTTGATGCCTTACGGCACATTATTGGCGGCTCAGCATGCAAGTCCGGTCCCATAATGAAATCCAAAAGTTAAAACCCATATTATTATCCTTTCAGTTGCTTCATGGCGAGATCTTGGCAAACAAGGCACAGTAGCCTTCTCCCTGTTAAACGTAAAACCAGAAATGTTATTGTAGAAGCGTGTGTTTTTATATATATATATATATATATATATATATATATATATATATATATATATATAGAAATTTTGTTGATTTTTTGTTAAATTTTAAATTTTGTAGAATACAGTTCAGTTTTTTTTATAGGTTTTTTTTAAATTTATAAAAAAAATGAAGTTTTATCTAAAAAAATAAACGCATTTTATTGTTTATAATCTGAAAAAATAAACAGTGATACAAAAAATGAACTCATAGTATAAAAAATGAACATAATTTCTCCTAACTCCTCAACTATTTATGGAAATAATATGTTCTCACATCGAAAGAAGGATGACACACTCCAAGACTAGTGTATAAGGTCGGTAGACTACTCATCTTATTATCTTTTGGTTTTAGGATGAAACCAAAATGAACTTATGTGTTGGATAAGCCTAACGCGCATGTCAAAGTCCGTTGTATCTAACTTTAACAACCTCCTTACAGTTACCGGAACCTCTCTCTCTCTCTCTCTCTCTCTCTCTCTCTCTCTATATATATATATATATATATATATATATATATATATATATATATAACTCCCGACTTTATAGTTTATTCCTACATGATTTTCTCTCTCTCTATATATATAGAGAGAGAGAGAAAATCACGTAGGAATAAACTATAAAGTCGGAAGTAATATTAATCATTAGATTAAAGTTGATTAATATACTAGATTGAAAGTTTTATATAGTTTAAGTTAAATAGGTATATTTATTTTCCCTAATAGAATTATAGGTTTTTTTAATTTCTGACTAAAATATTCAACAATCAATGTTCATTCATTAATATAAATATATGTTCATCAACTTTCTAACTAAAATATACATAATCAATGTTCATAAAATTTTAACGATCAAAACAAAGTTTGACGACCACTCCTAACAAATTTAACTAGCATAAAATTTAACGACCAAATTTTAACGACCAAAATTTAACGACCAAATTTTGACGACCACATTTTAACGACCAAATTCTAACCACCAAATTTAACAACCAAATTTAACAACTGATATACTATATTTTAACGGTCAAACAAAATTGAACGACTAGTATACTATATTTTAACGACCCAACAAAATTTAACGACTGATATACTATATCTTAACGACCAAATAAAATTTAACGACTAATATATTATATTTTAACGACTGACATACTATATTTTTACGTTCCTTTAATTGTCGTTAATTGTTTTTTAAAAGTTCGTTAATGTATAATTATACCGATTTGAAGATTTGTTATGGAAAAAATATGATTTCGACTTTCCTTTTCTACGGATATATTAATGGTTGGTGAACCAATTTGAAACAATCATATGAAACTCTCCTATTTGACATTATTATGTACCTTTCATTATGGACGTTCATTAATTAATTTAACGGATCTTAGAGGTTCTACTCCCTACTCTAAGAAAGGTTCCTACCGGATCCCGACCTCTCTCTCTCTCTCTCTCTCTCTCTCTCTCTCTCTCTCTCTCTCTCTCTATATATATATATATATATATATATTCTGGGTCATATGTAGGGATGCAATGGATCGGGTGGCGGGTGGATGACCTTGACCGCCACGCGATTCATCACCCAAAATTGTCCATCCCACCCAGTCTACCACCGCTAAGGATCTCACCCGCATCCACCCGGATGAAGCGGGTGGATCGGGTGAGATTTCGGGTGTTCTACATCTTATTTATAAATTTGTAAGAAAATCAAATATTTTACTGAATATCAAGGTATAATACTTAAATTCAACTAAAATTAACGTAATATTTTACATAATATAAAGTACAACACTATAATCAAGCAAGATCTAAAATAAACAAAATATAACGAATCAAGAATAACAACCGAAGTATATTAGAAAATAAAATATATGGTTTTCTTCAATATAGTTTATATAGTATGGAAATAAAAGTAAAATATTTATAATATATAAACTACAAATATTAAATATATATATAATTTTAAGTAGATGGATACGGTCGGATGGATGGGTAGACGATGGATCGGATGATGGATGGATGAAACCTTCACCCGCATCCTACCCGATCCACCACCCGCTTCATCCACTACCCGCTTTCATCCGTCCTTTAACGGGTTTTCATCCTTTTTCGTTGAATCGTGTGGCCGGATATCTGTCGGATACAATAAAATTGCCATGACTACCTAGTTATTATCGGAAGAACAATAAAAGATGGTTTACATACTGCGTACCTTCAGAGATACGTTCTGGTGCGATGTGCCGCTCGATGATGAGGGAGGAGGGTTCTGTACGTAGTTCAAATCAAGTCGGCATGAGAAGTCATTGATGAATCTTTCTTCTTCATACTTTCCAATATAGAACTTAGAATTAAAGTACCTGGTTTGGGTGCTCACGAGCCATTTCTTCAAGAGCGTCAAGGGTAACAATCCACGGAGAAATAAAGGTGCCTAAAAGAAGCAAATTTAAAGGTTGTGGTATGGCTGAAAATAATTATTAAAAAAAAAATATAAAAAAATCCTTACCGAAATTCTTTTTAAGAAAATTCATCATTTCCTCCTCTTTTTTAATTTTTTTTGGAACGACAAATTTCTCATTAAGCAAAACAAGTCCGAATATGTGACCCTTAGCCTTGCTGAAATCAATGGGATTTCCATGTTGGATTCCTGGACCAACAATAGCACCCTGAGACAAGAAAATAACCCCCAAGTTTTAATTACCATAATCGAATTCTTGAAACTCTATATTGATTGTATGAGTGCTTGATATTAGATTCTAACAAATTCGAACTTCTTTGAAGGGCCTAAGTAAGGTGAAGCCTCGCTCTTGCTGTCCCGAGAACCTTGTTCCCTAAAGAGACCCAAAAAATTATTAAGAATAACTAACAAGTCAATTATACGCATTTCGAAAAAGATTTGGAACAACATATATGTATCATCTTCACCTTGGACGTAAAATTTCAGTTTCCGAGACAACAACTGACGACGAACGCCCAAGATGAGCAAGGGGTTGGGAAAGCCTAGAATGCAGCAACCGATTTAGATAACAATATAATATCAACAAAAAATAAAACGTTAGAAAGATGATCATACCAGTTTGGGTCCACCTTGAAGTCGGTTCCACCCATATTTTTAACACATTTGGTAACACGAGACAGTAAATCATAGAAGGCTGTAAAGTCCTTTATATCTACCGGAAACTGCATTTCCACTTGGCTCTAAATAAGTTGACCAAAGAGCAATTAGCTGTGAATAGATTCAGAATCTAATGGAAGCATGATAACCCTAATAAGCAACTCTCCTACCACAGGGATCAAGTACTTCTTCCGGTTGAATTGGCTGTTGGACAACGTTGGATCATTATCTACAGCAAAAGAACAATGCAGAAATACCAAGTATCAATCAAGAGATTTCGGACATGAGATATCTAAGCATGTCATACCAGACAATAGCCTTTGAATCACTTTACGAGCCTCCTTCCAAGCAGGACGGCCCAATGAAATGAACTTGCTCAGTGTGTTCTGCTCAGAACATCAAATAATTCGACAAACGTTACTTATCACTTTAAAACAAAGTTTAAACCTAACTAAGGTTGACATTCACAGCGTAGTAGCACACTGAAACCTAAATAGCTGGGGAAGGAAGTGGTCAGGTTTTCAGCATACAAAAACGAAGTGACTAGGGTGGGTTAGGGTTAGGGTTAGGGTTATCTAAACAAAACAAGTTTTAGTATTACTCAAATCTAACTTAAACACATTTTTTTATATAATGGAGTTCACCGACCTTGTATACTACGCTCGAAATGTCTCCAAAAGATAACGAGTAAGAAAGAAAAGAGAATCGAGGAGGACCTGCTGAAAGCAGTCAGAAAGTTCAGGGCCAACAAAGTGTCCTTCGTCAGCTACTACCTTGAGATCGAGGACTTCTATGCCGATGGCGACTCCGGGTCGGGGATGGTCGGAGGCCCCCCTCTTGATGAAGATACCGTATGGAAGGTTCTGGATTGGGAAATGAGAACCCGGCGGCACCTTGATAGAAGAGTTCAATTGTGCCATGGAGATGTCGGTGAGAACTCAAAGATCGAGGAAGAGAGCAGTACGAGGAATTTGAAATGGGAAAACAGCAATGCTGGTATATTGTTTTTTTTTGGTATACGAGACTGCGATCGACGTAAGTTTGGCATATTGTTTTTTATTATAAGAATTTATTTTATATACATAGTTTTTTTTTGTTGGAACTTTATATACATAGTTGACTTGTTAAGATATATACTTACATATTATTAACTTAGAAATAATACATGTCCATGGCACTATCACTTCAGTTTTTATCACATCTAATCACATGTAGATACTATCAATTTAGTTTTTTTTATCAAAATTAATAACATGCATGAACTTAATTATCTCCCATCATAAGAATTATTTTATACAGGCAACTTGTTAAGATATGTATTTACATTAATTACCTTAAAAATAATATCTAAATACATGTCCATGGCACTATCACTTTAGTTTTTATAAAACTTTATCTCATGAGTTTATCTCCCATCATAAGAATTTTTTAAGGGTCATAAGAATTTATTTTATATAAGTGACTTGTTAAGACATGTAACTACATATTATTAGCTTAGAAATAATGTGTAAATACATCATGACATTATCACTTTAGTTTTATCAAATTCAGTCACATGAGCTTGTCTCCCATCATAAAAATATTTTTTGAAGGGTCATCAGAATTTATTTTATATAAGTGACTTGCTAAGACATGTATTTACATATGATTAACTTAGAAATAATGTGTAAATACATATCCATGTCATTATCACTTTAGTTTTTATCAAATTTAATCACATGAATCTCCCATTATAAGAGTTTTTATTTTTATTTTTATCGAAGGATCATAAAAATTTATTTTATATAAGTAACTTGTTAAGACATCTACTTATCACTTTAGTTTTTATTAAATTTAGTCACATGAGCTAATCTCCCATAATAAGAATTTATCATCTTTTATATATATATATATATATATATATATATATATATATATTAAAGCAGACGCACTTATTGCCACGTGTCGCCGCCAGAATTTTCCGTCCGTCAAAAAAAAATATCTTCAATTTCAATTGAAAATCATTTATATTCTAATTGCAATATAGTAATTTACATCCTCAACAAAAAAAATTTTACGGAATTTAAATGAAAATTTTATAATTAGAATTTTGGGGGAAAAATCAGAATCCTGATCTTTTATAATCTATATAAGTTAATTGATCCATATTTATCAAAAAATAATTTTATCTCCAATTTGTTCAAAATTTTAATTTAAAATTTCAGATTTTGATTTACGTATAAAAATTGTAACAAATAAAGATTTTGCAATCTATATTAGTTAACGGATCCATAATGAAGTTTGTAAGATAAGGAAATTATTTTTAAATCTATAATTCACTTCCTTAGGAGGGTAACCGACTGCCGCCGATATCTTTGTAAACAAATTTTATTTGCAAATTTTGACGTATCTTTTTTTTCATGCTAATCCTCAATTTTTTGTGGAACATGCTAATCCAGATAATCTTAATTTGATATGTGTTAATCCTAACCTTATATATTTTAGTAATTAGTATATAATTACTCATTTTCAACATTACCTCCTTTTCATGGTTCTAGAGCTTTCATAGTAGTAATCATGGTAGTAATCTTCCTTTGGGAAGTTCGTCCAAGAACGAACAAGGTATTTCCTATTTCACAGTTCTTCATTATTTACTTTAGTCTTTATGTTTACACTCAATTAGCAAATCAAAGTATGCATCCGGCCATCGATAATTAAACATATTGAATGATTTAGCATATTCTTGATTGTTGAGTCTTCATCGGTTGTCCATCCAACATCGAATCTTCAACATTACAGTGATTCATAGACGGTGATACTGAAATGTAGGGTTAGCCCCTAGATCACATCCTCAACATTACAGTGATTCATGGACGGTCCATCCAACATCTAATCCTCGAGATAAATTTGACACATATATTAAAGGTAAATCTCATCCATTATCCTTGACGTTTTCTTGGTTGTAGAGTCTTCATCCGCGTCGAGCAATTGGCAAAGTTGGTCCATGGTAATTTTATCTTGGATTAAGATTGAGAAACCCATGATTTGCTCATCGTCATCTTCTTATTCAGTCGATTCGATCCCGGTGGATATGAACTCAACCTTTCTATCCAAGGTGATTCGATTAAACCTTTTATTTTTTGCCAATTTCATGCAAGTTAATGAATTGAATTGTTATTGTTGCTGCATACAAGAAGATGATAGGGAGCGAAGAGTATTTGAAATCTGATTCTTACCTGTATGCTCCTCTACTAAAGGTTATTCATCCATTGCTCTCTTCTCACCAATAATACAGTAGCTAAACACATATTAACATGATAACCTGCAAGCAATTTTCACATCTAACTAGCTTTTTTTTTACCCGGTTAGGTAAAAGTTTGACATTGAAGATGAACAAGACAATTTACAACAAGGAGGATAAAAAAAAAAGATAAATTTAGGGTATTACTTCCTAAAATGAAGAACATGCTAATGCTACACATGCAAGGCAGTTGAAAGATATTTGTGTTTTTGTGTGTTAAGTTTTATAAAGTGATTGTTTCATGTATAGACATTTTTTATTTTATATAGCTTTTGATACTTTTGTGGCTAAAAACATTAAAATATAGATCATTTTTAACTTAATTTATTTTAATAATGTTATTTCCATAGATTTCTATGTAACAACAACTTAGAATTGACGTTAAAAAGAATTTTAGCTAATGTAGCATATTATCTTAGTATTTTGAATTGTAAAACTCATAATTGAATTCAAAAAAATTACTGTTTGTCAGTTATCTAATTAGCCATTTTTTAAATATAGAATTTACAATTTTGCAGAAAATCTCCTACCAAAACAAATCAGCCACCAATCACGTTAACAAAATCTCAATTTAACACCACTTTACCTATTTATTCAGTTTGTTTGAAACAAATTATTAATCAATCAACCTTTTTTTTTTAATTTTGAAGAAATGTTTCTCAATATTTGGGAACCCCATTAACTCCCGTAAATAGTTCACTCATGCCAATCCTAATAAGTCAAAATCTTTGATTGCCTCAATACAGAGAATATCGTCATCTAATAATAGTCATACCGAACATGTACATTCTCACTTAAGTATCATATATTTTCGTACTTAGTTTCAATCTTCCTTTATTTAGTAATATCTCTCTTCAAAAATATGAATTAAAAAAATTAAAAAATCGAAATTTAGTAACGTAGTTTAACTACTTATTTATAAATCGGATTTAAAAAAACGATTGCTACCACAATTAATTATAATCAAAAAATGATTAAAAAAATAATTTATTTTGTTTTTTTTAGATTTTTGTGATTTGAATCGAGCGATCAAAATTAACAATTTATGTGATGTTGTTAAGATTTGCTTATTTTATTTTTTATGAAAAATAAAATAGATTTTTTAAATTGTAATTCCCTCTTTTTTTCGTTTAATAATCATGAAAATTTGTTTTTTTATAAAAATAAAAACTTTTTGATATTTTTTGAAAAATACAAAAAAATATTTATTTAAACTATTTAATTTTCTTACACAGTATAATACAATATTGGCAATTTAACACAATAATCGGTTTCTTACATGACTGATTATTTTTATTATATGATTATGTGTTATATTTTAATATATGTTATTATTAAAATGTAATTATCAACATAACCTAAACCTATTGATATATGGCTAAAATATTTTTTTGAAAAATCCCGCACAAGGTGCGGGTAATAAACTAGTATATATTATAGGAGTAACACTCCTTGCCACGTGTCACGCAGAAAAATACTAACTGTCACGTGTCATTTAAGCATTTAACCACAACCTACCAAAATCTTAATTAAGTTTATTCATTAAATTTTTTTTAAATAAATATGTATAAAAATATAGATAAGAATATTAATTCTACTGAAAAAATCTTTCAGCCTACCAAAAAATGAATCCCATAAGAAATCTAAACGTTTAATAAATTTCAATAACCAACAAAAAAAAGATCTTTCCTCATAAAATATTTATTAATGTATTATATAATATCATATAATAGATAAAAATATTAACATATGGACAAATATAATAAGGGGAAAAAAATTATATAATGAGTTATTATACAGTTAGATATTTTATTAATGTATTATATAATATTATATGTAAAGTGTAAAAATATGTATTGTTTATTATCTACTATACCTAATGACAAAAAAATAGTTTATATATAATCCCTTAGATAAATAAATAACAAACAATAATTTTATCAAATCTCGTGCAAGGCACAGATAAATTAGTAATATAAACAAATAACTTTATAATTAAAGATAAAATCATCATTCGTCTTCCACATAGATTTTTTAATCTTCTGTTTGAGGGGTTTGTTTCTAGTCTTATATATATTAAAGCGGACGCACTTATTGCCACGTGTCGCCGCCAGAATTTTCCGTCCGCAAATTTTTTTTTAATTTCAATAATTTAAATCAAGATTTTGTAATCGGAATTTAAAAAAATAATTGTCAAATACTTTAACCGAAAATTGATAGAATTAGAAATTGAAAATTCTTAACTGAAAAATATATTAAAAAGATTTCGTTTTAGATAATTCGTTACATTTTTTAAAAATCCCCCAATAGAAATTCGGTTAAATTTTTATATTTAAATAAAATATTTTAAAAACATAATTTTTTAAATTACGCAATTTATATCAAAACATAATTTCTTTTAAAAAGATTGCGTTATTTTATAAAGAAATTCGCAATTAAAATTATTTTCTTAAATTATTTCCTATTTTAAAATAATTCGTTAATATTTTAAATTAAAATTTTATAGAAATAAATCACAACCATTTCAACGGAATTTTGAATTTGTTAAGATTTTAAAACAAAAAATAACAGAGCAAAAACAATAGAACCGTCCGTTATTATTTGGAAGTTCTAAACAATTGGTTAGGAGATTTTGAGGAATTTGCTAAAAAAAAATTAATTACTTTCAAACCACAAAGTAATTTGAATTTATTAAAAATCACTAATTAGTTCCAATTTGTTTTATATTTTTTATTATGTGATTTTTTTTTCTAATCGTGTAGTTAGTTTAACCGAATCTACTATTCCATAATAAAATAATTTTACAAATATATATTATTTGTTGCAATTTCCTTATGATTTAAATTTATCTTTCTTTACTTATTTTATTAAAATAAACCACTCAACCGAAAGACTATCAAGCATATAACTCAAACCAAATTTACAATCGAATTTAAAGGAAAAGCTGATAGATATCCACGGATTGCAACTACCAAACCATATCTCCTGCGACTAAACGTAAAATCTGAAAATATATATATGGAATCATAACCATTTGAGGTCGATCATTATAAAAGCACATATTCGAATGAAGTTGAACCATCATTATTGTGTATCTCCTGCAATTAAACATGTTGCTACCCAATTCTCATAGCAATTCATTGTTCATATCAACCCACATCTAGTACAAATTTTTTTTGTTTTACAGATTATGTAATCAAACGGCATACGGATAGGTTAGAAGCAGATCTATGCGGAATCACATTGAAAAATAAAGAGTATTTCAATGGAAATTGGGTTCTTTGAAAAGATCAGTTCCCTACAATGTTAAGGATTTTAGGTAAACTCATCATCCTTTTATAGGATCGACCATTCTTATATAAATTCAAATGATATCATCCACATTTATATGAATGCAATAAACTCGAAACTTGTGCTCCGATTACAATTCACACGGTAATGTTAAATATAAAAAAAGCAAAATAATTTTAGACTAGCAATTTGCCGGCCTTCTCTTTAAATTAGTAAATCTTCTACATTTTCATCCATTTCGTTGATTTGTGCAAGTTTCAAATACTATATACTATTTTTATAATTTTGTATCGTCCACTATTTCATTTCAACCATGGACTCAATTAGGTTTTTAATTTACAATGTACAGAAGAATGAAGATGAAGGTACAAGAAGAGACGGAAGAAGTAAGAACAAATTGTACACATGGTAAACTTTTGTAAGATTTTGGCTTACATAGAGAAGCAAGAGAAAATACGGTATCAGTACGTTTTTTCGGGAAAGATTGTGTGTTAGATGACCTCTATCAAATTTTTAGTTGAAAATGACAATTCATAGTTAATGTAATTTTGGTAATTTGATGGGAATTTTTTTATATATTTAAATATCAAATTTAATATTTATTTATCATAATTAATATTTTACCTATCAATTAAATTTATTTCCGTATTTGTGTCAATATCTTTTTGTAGACTATTTATTCAACCCAATATTTAAATCTCAAATTTGAAATTTATAATTAATATATTACCTATAAATATTTTAATATTTATTCATTCTCAAAATATTAATTTAAGTACGGTAGAAATGTATATTTCAAAAAAAAAAAAAAAAGTTATTTATTCATTCTCAAAATGTTAATTTAAGTACGGTAGAAATGTATATTTCAAAAAAAAAAATTAAGTTATTTATTCATTCTCAAAATGTTAGTTTAAGACTGGTTTTCCTAATATTGATTTTAAAATTATTTAAATTTAAAAATATTCGAAAATTTATGTTTTTCTTTATATGGTTATTTTTTTTAAATCTTATAATATATTTTTTTTCAATAATCAAAACCTATATTTTTTATTATTTAAACAAATTCGATTTTTTCAAAACCAATCCAAACATTTAAATATATTTATTTTAAGTATTTTATTTAATCTAATTGATTTAAAAATTCCGAAAATTTAGATTTTCAAGTGATCAATATAAAATAAAATCCAAAACCTAAATATTTTTAATTTAAATTAACAATTTCTAACCTATCCTAAAGTCAAAATGGATAGCTCTACATTATAATATTCGAATATGTAATACTTCCTCCGATCATAATTAAATGTCGTTTTATCATTAGAAATTTAATCAAATTTATTTGTTGTTTTAAGTTTTTTAGGCCAATAAATTAATTGTAATTATAAGATTTGTTTCCTTGAAAATTGTTTTCATTGATTACTTTTAGGACAATAGTCAATTATTAATTCAAAAGAGTGGTGAATATTAAATTAGTGACAAGGCTTAGAAAAAGTTTATAAAATCTCTGTGATTTAATATGTTTATGAAAAATTGTGTCAAAGGCTAAAAAGTCAAATAATTATGATTAGAGGTAGTAAGTTTTTACTTAATTTTTCTCAAATACATAAAATTACAATTATATAAAATAAAAAAAATATCACAACTAACAAATATTAAGTTAATATTGAGTAAGTCGTTCACGACATAAAAACTTATGATATCATATAATTTGTGTCCACCATTTTTTTTAAAGAAGGTATAATTTTCTTTCAATTCTTTTTAAAAATAGTTGATATAATCTAACTTTCCTTATCTTTAAATATTTAAGTATTATTTAATGAGTATTAACGGTTTTTTAAAACACAACCCCGCACAAGGTGCGGGTAATACACTAGTATATCTATTAAAGGATGAACCTCTATTGCCACGTGTCGCACCCACGTTTCTCGAAGCCCAAAAAAAAATAGAAAAAGTATATATCAAATTGGTATTTAAAAAACTAATTTCTTTAAAAAAATTATTAAAATATCCAACAATATCTCTTCACTAAAATAATTAAAAATTTTAAAAATCAAATATTTTTCTCACCACAATTTTTTTATTCAATAATATCTTTTTAGCAATATAATTTTTTTTAAAAATAAAAATCGAAATATTATTACAAAATTGTTCAAATTTTTTATTCAATAAAATCTTTTCAACAATATAAATTATAAAAAATCATCATATCATATCATATTATCATCATATTCATATCATCATATATCTATTAAAGGAGGAGCCTCTATTGTCACGTGTCGCACCCACGTTTCTCGAAGGCCAAAAAAAAAAGTATATACAAATTTTTTATTCAATAAAATCTTTTCAACAATATAAATTATAAAAAATCATCATATATCATCATTAAAGGAGGAGCCTCTATTGTCACGTGTCGCGCCTACATTTCTCGAAGTCCAAAAAAAAATTAGAAAAAGTATATATCAAATTGGTATTTAAAAAACTAATTTCTTTAAAAAAAATTATTAAAACACCCAACAATATCTCTTCACCAAAATAATTAAAAATTTAAAAATCAAATATTTTTCTCAGCACAATTTTTTTATTCAATAATATCTTTTCAACAATATAAAATTTTAAAAATCATCATCATATATTATCATCATGTATATCTATTAAAGGAGGAGTCTCTATTGTCACGTGTCGCGCCCACGTTTCTCGAAGCCCAAAAAAATAGAAAAAGTATATATGAAATTGGTTTTTAAAATTTAAAATTCAAGTATATATTCAAATTGGTTTTTAAAATAAATTTAGCTGGCCATATCTCACGTTTTTTATTTGATTACACCTAAATAATAATTGGTTTTTAAAATAAATTTAGCTGGCCATATCTCACGTTTTTTATTTGATTACAACTAAAAAAAATTAGAAAATGATTAAATATTATCGGTTTTATATTTTAACCAATTTATATTAATTTGAACATTTTAATTAAAATCATATAACGTTTTAATTGTAATCCCCTTTATGTTAATCTTTAAATTTAAGATTTTACAATTAAAAATAAAACCAAAAATCATATTATGTAACCGAATCCGAAATGTCATTTACATATATAATTCAAAACCGAAAATTTTACAAGAATTTTGTATTTCGAGTTTAACGTGGTTAAGCATTTAAATTTAGGTAATTATTTTAGAGTATTAAAAATAAATAAAAAATATATATTTTTATGTATTTTTGTATATATAATTTATTTAGAAAGATAATCATGGTACAATCTTGAGATTGAACCCGACTTTGGTTTATTTGTATTCTAATTTATAAGATAATTTACTGAACTATATTATCATGATTTTTTTATATTCAATTTAAATTATTGAATTATTAATCACCTATAGTTACAATTAGATTTATCAACCAATCGTGCATATAAATTATATAATGTTTTTAGAATTGAAAAATTATATCCAACATTTCTTTTAATTAAACTACAAAATCGTACTTATATAGTGTTTGTTTTCTTAAACGATTTTTTGAATTATAAATTTACTAATATTTTATCAATTGACAAATTATTTTCTAATTGTAAAATTTTTCTACCGAACAAATTTATATTTTCACTTTTTCGATCTATAAATATTATCCAAAGTTTGTCCAATTTTTCATTGGAACTAATCAATAATTACTTAATAATTCATTTATATATAAAAAAAATATATATGTAAATATAAAACAAAATAATGTCAATATATATAATAGCACACTAATAGATCTAACCCATTGTTGTTATTGAAAACCCGCACAAGGGGCGGGTATTACACTAGTTTTGTTTTATATAACTGACTTTTAAGACACGTGCTTTACCTAGAATTTAGAGAGAATTAGATGAAATCATCTATTAAAATATTATTTTATTTTATTTTTTTGAAGTGGAAATAAAATATTATTAGAGCAGGTCAATCAAGGAAAGTTCATTGATGCCTAAGGGGACATTCTCAATGTTATAGAATTTGTGTACAACATCACCTTCTGGGCAAGTCCGAGCCATAAGGTGAGCTACCGTATATCCATCTCTTTTGACATACGCAAAAAATAAATAGAGATGTTAAAACTCGAATATCCTTGATAATAACTACATGGGGCGAAGAAACATCATCTCCATGTCGGATGAGGTTGATAGCAGTAAGAGAGTCCGCTTCGATAATCACCGAGACACATCCATGCTCGAAGGCAGCCTGGGCTCCCAACTTGATAGCCAGAAGTTCAACCACCAACGGCGAGTGGCCCGGGGCTTCTTGTGCAGTCCAAGCCCACTGAATCGACCTAGTCATATCTCGGGGCACAATTCCAAGACCCGTCCTCCGACTGTTAATAGCTACGTCCGTATTTACCTTGGTGATTCCTTCGCCGGTTTGCGCCACCCCAAACTACCGATATCTTGGGCTTGTTGGCATACCTCATGGATACCCAGTTCTCTGAATTTTGAAACTTGCCGCCTTAGACTGTCAAGAACCAGTTGTCCTCCATTTCTATTCCCTCGAAAAGTTCCTTATTTCTGATGAACCACGACGTATATGCACATATGATCACTTGTGCTACACCCTCTTTTCCGTGATTTTCCATCACTTTAGCAAGGACTAAACAGAAGTCCACTTGGTCATCCATCCCGATTTCATCGATAAAGTTGACCCCATCCCAAACCTCCATATTACTCGGGGATTCGACTACAACATGCATAACATCCTCCGCGAACGAGCAACATCTCCTACAAAGTCTATATGCGCTTCTCACAGTGAAAGCACCAATCATTTCCGGCCACCAATAACGGGAATCACAGTGATCCCGAGCACTCAATGGGAAGGAGAGGACTCTCTCTGCGTCAGACATACTCAGGACTTCAACTACCTTGAGCTTGTCCCACTTCCGCTCCCGAGTGATAAGCTCATAAACTTTTAGGTCCAGCGCCGGGTCATCTTCCACATTCGGTATTTCATTTGAGACCTTCCCGCTTTCATCCGGGATCTAAGCATCAATCCAAACTCGCACTTTCATTTGAGACCTTCCCGCTTTCATCCGGGATCTAAGCATCAATCCAAACTCGCACTCTAGCTATCGCCTCTACCTATTCGTTAGTTGTTCGCTGGTTTTACCCCCTATAAATACCTATCAATAATGATAAAAATTCACAGGTTAGTAAAACAAAGAAGTGATAGTTTTAAATTTATAACATGTACTAATTCCCCTAAATAGCACAAACCCACAGTGTATGGATCGTAAGAAGTAGGATAAGTATTCCGAGGTCGGACACAAGGACTGAGAGGATTAATTTGCAGCAATGATTAAGGATAGGATATAGATCTAAAATAAGAAGGAGGTTGAAAAAAATAAGTGAGAGAAATCAAATGTTTTTAAAAAGGTTTTGGGTTGCCCTCAACTGAATGTCACTTTCAGTCAAAAACAGTATTCTAAAAGCAAAGAGAAATAAAAGATAATCAAATTAAAGGAAAGAAAATGAATTTCAAGGATTCAAGATCATTGTTTATACACATGGACTCAAGATAATCTCACAAGACATATATGATTGAAAAGCATACATGGATATAATGCGGTAGCTTGTGAAGAACACGAAGAGAAAAAAAAACAATGTAGTGGTTAGGGTAAGAGTGATGGGCGAGACCCACAAGACCCAAACGCAATCTAATGTTGGCAACAGTGCAAAGCCAAACCGCGGATCCACTGCACGGTCTGAAGGCACCTCCAACAAACATTCAGAATCCGCCCGAGAGGCGCACACACATTGCGTGTGTGTTGGCTCTCATGTCTGGCGAATAACATCACTCTTCTCAAATCTGCTAAAACTATCATTCCGGTTCTTCTAGCTAATTTCGCACTATCGGTCATTTCAACGTTAACAATTATTAAACTATCTCCTAAATTAATTCACTATGTTATCATAACAATTTACTAATTAATAAATTATAAACCATTATTCTTAAATAAACGGAAATTAACGACGGAAGGAAAAATTGGTTTCGGGTCTAACCGAAAGGTTTTAGTTGTGCACGTTTACTGTGTCAGATAGAGTCAAAGACGTCGGCCAAAGGTCTTGGGTTCGAGATTGGTAGGCACCAGGTACAATTTCTCGGTCGCGTTCGTGGGTATCCTTACGTCCAATGTTCGAAACCTAGGGTAAGCAAGGCAATGTTTTAAATTCTTCTCAGCGTTAAGTGTCTCTCTAGTTCGAAACTCGGCCGTGACACTTTTAATCCAACGTTGAACAGAAGTCAAGGGTAACGGGTTCGAGACTCACCAGCGTCTAACGAAGCCGAACTCTCACGCAGTGCAGAAGGTCTTGGATTCGAGTCTCATCCCCGGCGTTCTCTCAGCGTAGCCACCCTTGCATGTGAATGAACCCCGATTCGACTTACCGGTTCGGCGTCTTGGTGGTAGTGTGGTGGCGCGAGTTCCCAATGCTCGTGGTAGTGGTATCGGGAAGGATGATCGTCGGTCGGGATTGCAGAGGGCGGCGACAGTCTTCCGGATGATGGTAGCGGAAAGCTGATTACATCGGCGGAAGGGGAAAGAAGATGACGCAGGGTAGTTTGGTGGTTCGTCGGCTACCAAGTCGGGGTTGGGAAGAGATTGGAGAGGTGTTCGAAGGAGAGGAGACGGTTCCGGTGGTGGTAGGGAGAGGAAGGAGGTCTCGGCGGTTAGAGCGTATACTCCAGCAGCAGGGGTAGATGAGGGGAGGATAGTTGGCGTCGGAATTTCAGGTCGCGGGGATCGTGATCAATGCATTCTTCAATTCCCTTCAAAACATAACCATCGACGAAGCACAAATCGCTCGGCAGGGATGAAGACGAAGGGCGATTCACTTGTGGACGTGGGCCTCTGCTTTTTGGGCCGTTATCTCGCCTATTCACGGCCCAAAAGAGAGCAGAGTGTAAGGCTTCACTAGGCCAACACAAGAAAGAAATGGAGAAGTAACGCTGCCCTATTGGGCTTGGCCAGACGAGGCGGTGTGGGCCGGTGCAAAGGGTTTAGATGTTGGGCCTTGCCACTGGGCCAAGGCAGCTAAGAAGAGAAGAGAGTGCTGGCCCGAGATGGTTGAGGTTGGCTGGTTGTATCGTTTAAGAATGAAAGACATAAAACAAGAGTTTGGTTTGGGTTCGGTTCAGTCTTAAAATTATAATTTCATTTCGATTCTGATTTGGATTTTCGGGTTAAATAACTTTTAATTTAATTTAATAAAATTTTAAAATAATCAGTAAAATTATTAAAAAATCCCATGACACCATTATCCATACAGTAAGATTTGTGAAGAATGACGATTCTCGTATGTGCTCTCAAGAAGGCTATCCCTCGAATTACTCATTATCTATTCTTCTGAATTAGTGCATTAACACATCTAGCGTTCAAGATTATTTATAACTTTCAGATTTAGATTAGATCCGAGTATTTGTAAATCTTAATACAAACCGAATAACAAAAACATGACAATAAAATGCTTAATTGAATCACATAATACTTTGAAGTATAACACTTTGCACATGATTAGATGGTGAGATGGTAACTCTAGGTCGAGATATGGTCACTTTTGGTCCCAATCATATGCAATTTAAGTACTGATGTGGAAGTTTTAACCGAATGGTTAACAACAACCTCACCCGCAAGTATTATGTGATCAAATGTAATATATTTGGTACCGAATCAAGGGGTCTGCGTTTGTTTGGATATAAATGATAGGAATTACGTTAAGTAAAGGGGAGAGAGAGAAATGGAAAAATATGTTTTGTTGGTTTTAAAGAATGGACAAAGAAAGTAAAGATTGTTGGTACTAAGAATAAGGAGGAAGGTATCTAAGGAAATAAGAATCCCAACTATTATGAAATTAAAGTAGATTATATATTATATATCAACTCATGAACATTGATATATGAATATTAGAGTAACCATCTAAAATAGCATTTGACATAGACAACCAAAGATTGTGCTTTCCAACTCACATAGCTCACAATCCAACGGTTCGACAAGTGTTGGAAAAACCCTTTAGAAACTTAGAAATCCAGAAAAGATCAAGATAAACCATGACTTGTTGCCCTTTAGTTTTAAATGGTACAAAGACCATAACTTTCTAGGATATTTATAAATCTTCGAAACTTTGATAGAACGTAACTCTCAAAACTAAGTTTCTTTCAATAAATCCAATAAAACGATCTTCACTCTTGCCTTCATTTTTGTTTTATCTAAATCTATTATAAACACCAATTGTTTCGAAGGTAAATAAAAGGTTGGATCGAAGCACTTTGAAAGGAAGCAATATCGCAATCTCAATCGTCAAATAAATATACAATAATAAATCAAATCATTATAGAGATCATTCAATCCTTAGATCAAGAAGAATAAGCTAGACGTGATAAAAGACAAGAATTCTTTCATAAGTATCAAAACTCAAATGTATAAAGGAAAGAGAAATCTAACTCTACGGTGCCGCGATGCGGACTTGGAACTCAGGAAACCTTGGAAATTCGTCTACCCAACGGTGGATTGTAAGAGCCCTATCTTTCGGACCGAGATTGATCTTTGATCGAGATTGACTTTGGCCGAGTTTGGCTCAGCCGCTCCGCGGTCACCTCCGCCGCACCCACGGGTCGCCGCTCTCGCGGCCTCCGCCGGCCCCGAGGGTTCTTGCGGCTGCATCCGGTTTTTGTTGACTTTGTTGACTCGTGCTTTACCCCTTAGCTTTACTTCTTTCTTCTCCTTGTGAGCAAGGGTTTCCTCATTCACTTTCCATCCAGCCTTCACGTCCTCCTTGTTTATCCTTCATCCTTCTTGAGCTTGTGTTGGTTTTTCCTTGAGTTGCTAAGGGAGTTTTGTGGTGAATGTTGATGTTGATGCTAGTGCTTGCTATGCTGAGCTTGAGAGCTAGTGGAAGTGTTGCCTTGGAGCAATTTCGTGCCTAGGCCACAGCTGTGGTAAGCTTCTCCTCTTGTTTCTTCTTCTTTCTTTCCTTGTTTCAATCCTTCTAGCTTAGGATTAGATGTATGTTAAGGGTTTTGATGTTGGAATGTGTATTGATATGTATGTATGTGAATCTGGAAGAGAGTAAACGTGATTTGATCACGTGAAGAGCTAAAGAGAAGCCGCGAGTTTCATTCTGCACTGTCGCCGCCCCCGGCCAGAAGTCACCGCCCCTGCGGAAGACGTGCAGCGCCCGCCGTGCCAGCGCCGTGCCTTGCGCCAGCGACCTTGTCACCGCCCCGCGCGGCTACGTCGCCGCGCGCGGTTCCGCCGCTTCCTTCGCCCCTTCCGTTCACGCAGGTGCGTCTTGTCCCGGGACTACCTATAGTTAGGTAGTTCCTTTCCTTTCTAGTATGAGGGAACTAGTATCATGCTAGGTATCGGTTTATGATGAGTATGATATAAGATATGCCAGTTACGGCCTTGAGGTTATGAGTTGGATATGATCCCTTATGGATCCCTTGGGTCTAGGTGTGACCCTTTTGTGATAGGCATTGTGATATATATATGTCAGTCTTGTATAGGCTGTGTTGTCCTCCAGTTTGGAGTGGACGTTTCTGAGAGTGGATCGTACTTGAGTACTTCTGAGATCGAGGTAAGTCCATAGGACTTACTTAGCTACTATCCCTTATATTGGATGTATGCTTGAGTGGTGTGTGTTATGTGCTTATTAGCATGTGTTATTATTTGGTCACCGACCTATGTTATATTGACCGCCCATTGTAGTGGTTGTGCATAACCTTTCCCTTTCATCCCGTAGTGGAGTCTGAGAGGTTCTCTGTAGTCAGGCCAGATCTGGTATTAAGAAGTCCCTCACCATTCCCACAGGGTACACGGGAGGTGTGCTGATACTACCCCCA
This sequence comes from Fagopyrum tataricum, assembly GCA_002319775.1. NCBI lineage: Eukaryota > Viridiplantae > Streptophyta > Magnoliopsida > Caryophyllales > Polygonaceae > Fagopyrum > Fagopyrum tataricum. The sequence continues at coordinate 27,715,123 of CM008280.1, forward strand.
GCTGGTTAGAGTACTCTCAGAGGCCGGGGATTATATTCCTCGTGTCACCTATCTTCACATATATCTATTTATACGATTGAATGATTCAACTTATTAAAGATAATAAACCGGGTAAATGTTTGATATCATGCTGAAGTGTTTATCATTTATGAGGTGTGTTTGTGCTTTAGCATCTTCTTATATATGTGTATAGTTAGCTAACGATTTCATACCGTGTTGTAGATCCCTCACAGGTTAGGAGAGCTGCGGAGTGATCCGGAGGGGTGATCTGTTGAGCGGTTCCGTACACGAGGCATATTCGTGGGAATTTTGAGATTATCTTTATTGTACGAATTTCAGTTTGACTTTGTACTCAGTAGTACTCTGTATTATCTTTTTGAGATGTATATATATATATATATATATATATTATATATATATATATATATATATATATATATATATATATATATATATCAGTTTTATGTTTTGTTAATCTATTGGTGCCTTGTTGTAAGATTCAGTGAAGTCACAGTCAGGCTAGGGCCAGGATCCATTGTGAGATCCTAGCCCAGTAGCACTTGGAGTCCTACGGATTCGGGGTGTTACAGGGATGCGGCACATACACCTCTATTCTGACCTCGAAAAGTCTATTTATAATGTTTGGATCAAACCCTAGGACGGAAATAAGAAGTTCAACCCATACACATAAGATACAATACGATAAAATATGATTTCAACATCTCAGCAGCGGTGAAACGCCACCGAACGGCCTGGCCATTTGGGCTTTTGACAACATTTTGACAGTTTTACTAGACTGTATTTCCCGTTGCTCCGGTTGAAACCACAAGACCCGTAAATACTACTTTCAAATCTCTTTCTACAATCCACAATATTGCAATAGACACAATTGTCCAAATACAATGGAAAGATGGTCGAATAGGAAATCTCTCGGATATCGTCATGAAATGGGGTGTGACATCAATGATCTTCACATGGTTCTTCAATTCTTCTTTCTTCAACATATATCTACCTTGAAACTTCGATCATCAGTCAATATAGATGTCTTCTATGATATAATTGACCAAGGAGGATAAAAACTCGTATTCGAGCATTCTTTCATCGTTCTCGCTCATTTTGTCCTTGAACGCCCGAAATACGAAATAAACCAAAGTAGAAATGTTAAGGTAGATTAATGTTTTTATTGAAACAAGTTTATTTTATATTTATTCAAATATAAATTCTAAAAACTACATGGCGTGATATATAAAATATAGAAATAAAAATAAAAATAATAATTTATAACTAAATTTTCTATGAATTTTTTTTACATAAAGTCATGAAATGTTTTTAAAAATATTATAACGTACATAAACAATTACCTTAGTAAATATGTTTATTTCTCCTCCAATTTCATATATAGTCAAATATCTGTTTTAAAATAAAAACAAATAATCATGATTATGAATTTATACTCTCTTTTTTATCCACTTCAAAATTTAAAATGAAAAATATGAGTGAAATAAAATATTAATAATAAGAAATAAGTGGACTTGTTGCTTGTTTGTACGTGAAAATATTTTAAGGCTTTTTGTACGTTTGTGCTGAACAAATAACAAAATTATGAACAAATGCAGTGAGCAAGACATGGACTCACGTGAAAAAGCATCGTATACGTGAGACAACTAAGCTGTGAATAATAGACAGAGTAATACAATAATAAATATACTAGTTTCTTAATAACGGAAAATTATTAGGTATACCTCTTAGAAACCATCCAACTCAAAATATCATCGTAGATGAAAATACGAAGTTCGGGTCTATCAGATGAAAAATTGATATATGTTGTTACGATTTTAAAATAGATAAACCATTTAGCAACACAAATTTTTTTTTTCTAAACCTAGGAGTGGTTTGAGGACGCACAAAATATTGTGCTATTTTTTACTAACGGAAATCTTTTAGGTTAATCTAAGTTCTAGAGGAGTACAACCTAAAATATCAGAACACTTAGTTTATGATCATCAGAAATAAAAAAATGATGTCTGATGTCGAGATTTTTAAATGGACCAACTAGTTAGCAATACAATTGATTTTTTTCAAAACAATGAAGTCTCTGTATACACAAATTGTTGTAATATTTTTTACATTCACGATCTAATTATTCATGCATTATCCCAATAATCCACACAGTCAAATTGGTGGAGAATGACGATCCTCGGAGACTACTTGAGTGCGAGTCATATGTACATGCTCTCGAGAAGACAATCCCTTTAATTTCTCATTATTTATTTGTAATAAATGAAAATTTTTAATAATTTTACTGATTATTTAAAAAATTTCTTTAATTTATTTTATTTAATTCAATCGAATCGAATACGAAGAAATAAATCAATCGGATCCCAAAACGATCTGTAGATAAAGCCAAACCGGCTACTTCCCTTTTCTAGCCCAACACGTACCCATTCCTTCTCTTTCCTCAGCCCATTTCTTCCCCACTCCGGCCCAGATCTTCCCGGCCCACTTTTCACCAGCCTTTTCCCTTTGGGCCCAAGGCCTGTGAACGTTGGGCTCCTCCTTATTCGGCAAGCAGCAAAGGAAGACGACGTCGTTCAACCGTTACCATCTTCCCGCTCCTCGCTTCGTCCATCTTCGGTAACGCTGGTCAAGAGCATTGAAGGACATTAACGCCGAACGTTACTCCACCACGAAGAACGACCAGCCTAGCCAGCACACCCTATTCCTCCTCGTCTCTCACGCACCTCACCTTCGACCTCTCTCACCCAACCTTTCGCCGACTGTCATCTCCCTGCATATACTCTCCCCGCTCTCCATCAGCGGTAACAATCTCCGCCCTACCTTCGACGGTAACCTCGGACCGCGACCACATCACCGTCTATTGCAACCGACCACCGTCCTCTTCTCTAATCACCCTTATGCCGACCACCGGAAACCGCCCCCTCCTCTTGACGCCGACATCGGAAGCTGCAGTGCCATCAACGTGCAACACCTCGTCACAACTGCGGTCGCTGGAGTGGGTGAGTATCCTATCCTTCTGGTCTGCTTTATAGTGATGGAAATTGATGATAGTCAATAAAGTTTAAGCAGGGTGAATTTGTGCAGTGAACGTGTGTCGAACCCCATACCAATGGAGAGAATTCTTTTCGCTTAAACCTTCTCATTGTAGCTAGCAGGTATCGAAAACCCGACGTGGAGCTTGCGCCAGTTAAAAACCCGTCCTTGCTTCCATTCATTTTGCGTGTCTCGAACCCATAACCTGTATGACCTGCCGCTTCTAACGTGTTTTTTTTCTTTTCCTTAAGTGGGACTCGAAAGCCTGACCACCGGTTCTGAAGTTGTCCTTGTTTTTGCTCCAAACGTTGGCCCCAAGTTTCGAACTTGCAACTTGTTGTCCTGCCACTCGATGCCAACTGGTGCAACTTGAACCCTTTTGCTTGCTATCAATCCGATTCCGGTTAGACCCGAACCAGATTTCTTTTTCGTCGAATTAATTTCCGTTAAATTAATTCCCGTCAGAATTTAATAATGAATTATAATATAATTAATTATTGCATGATAATTTAGTTAGCTTGATTACTGGAATATCGTTGGAGGAATTATTGGAGAACTCACGAAAAATAGAAGTTGGAAATTAAGTTTAGTGAACGTAGTGATGGTTATAAAATCGGAATAAAATGATACGAGGATATGATGTGGAATAGTGTTAGATGTTATGTTAAACTTCCGAGATAGTGAGATTTTAATAAAACGACTATTTTGATGATAAGAGAACTTGAAATAGACGTCTCGGTCCACGAACCTAAGTGTTAAAGAATGTCAGGGCATCGATGTTGGGTATCGATGCTAGATATTTAGAACGATAAGTCGAGCAATATTAATGGTTGAAATATTTCTAAGGGTTGATAATCATTGATCAGAGAAATCGGATCTCTAAACTAGCAAGATCGCGAGAAATGTTGAGACCAACATCGATACCGCTGACATTGATAAGAGAAATCGGACTCACTTAGATACCTTCTTATATTGAGTGTGCACTAGAGTAGTGGTGTGTTATGATTGTGAAATTAATAAAAATGAACGAACTAGATCGCTGTCTTTTAAATTTGTAAAGAGAGGCACAAGTGCATTATAACGTACCGTAGCTTTCTGTTGGGGCCGAGGGTGCCGGAAGATTTCCCCACGACCAGTCCAATAGCATATCGGAAGGATGCATTAAAATCAGTCATACTGTTGAACGGGGACGGGGGGCAAGAGTCTGGAGACTCTTGTGCTACCTTGAAAAGTTGGAAAATAGAATGACAAATATCACCAAAGAAAAGATAATAACCGGGACATTGTGTGTTGCATGCTGAGTGATTTAAAATACTTCCTTGGATGTGTACGTATGTGTCTTAATTAGTGACCTCAGTATTCGAATTGTAGCTAACGGTTTCACCGCGAATTGTAGCTAACAGTTTTCACCGCATTGTTAGACTTTGCAGGTTAGATCTCTATTGAAAAATCAGGAGTGAAATGGTCAGTCGGGTTTCCGTACTAGGAATAGGGTTTATTTTATGCAGCCTATTTTGTTGTCTTTAGACTTGTTTCCATTTCAGATATTGGTTGTCGTTGTGTCGAGTTGTGTCTTTTAGAACTTACTGTTATTTTTATAAATATTTGTCTTTTAATTTTTGTATTTTGTTGTAAAGTCCGTAATTATTGTTGTCAAACAAGTCCGAGACTCATTGTGAGATCCTATTCAATAACGCTTCAAATTATCAGAAATCGGGTGTTACACTATTCTTCTGAATTCTTGCATCTTGTTGTTTTGCGTTTTCTATTGTTTATTTTGGTTACGCTAATTTCTTGGACTTGTAATCTAATATTGATTCTGTTCAGTTTTTAGCGGATTTTGGGTTGAATCCCCCATCCTTAGACTCCACGAAATAGGATCGTTCCCGGACCGCATTAACATATCTAGTGTTTCAGCTTGTTTATAATTTTCATACTTAGACCGTTAGATCTAAAAAGGAAAAAAGAAACTGCAAAATCCTTTACAAAATAAATTAAAAAAAAAAGTTATAAAACTTTCAATATTTTTGAAATTTTTTATTTATAGATGTTTTTACCCAAAAATTGATTTGCTGCTAATATTTTCAAAAATTAAAAATCTTTTTATTGAAATTTTTTCATAAATTTTTTAAGAACTTTTTTACCCATAAATTTTTTCAAAAAATTATAATTTGGTAGGATTTTTTTTAAATGACGTGATCATTGATCAACCAAAACAAGTGACAATTTTTTTTTAAATTAATAAATCCATCGTCCACATCATTACCTTAGTCGGAGTTGAGATTGAATATGAATTGGTTCGTAAGCAATAGTTTGTATACGAGTTAGTAATTTTAAATTTTCATAATATTATTTTGAATGTGGATAATAATTATATATTTCTATTATAAATTGTAATTCTTCACCAAACTAATACAACTAGTTATGATATTGATTTTTCTATGCTTCAGTTTTAAATTATTTTATGTAAATCTAATTAGTATAGGGTTAATTGTAAAATTTAAATTTTAGAGTGATTTTATGTGATTTTATGTAATTAAAAAGTATATGGTGATTTATTATAAATTTATAAATATTAAGGATTTTTTTACGCTAAATAATGGATGAAGGGTGTTTTGTTGCAAAACAATTATTAGGGTGGGGTGGGGGCCGGGGTGTTTGTGTAACTTTTTTTTTTTTTTTAATCCACCTTTTTTTTTCTTTTGAAAGAGGAAAGAAATTTGGAGGAATTGCTGGTTCATCCTTAAGCATCGTTGCGGATGAGAGCATAGAGTTCATGGTCAGCACAAAAGTCAAATGATGGAGGAAGGTGTCCAAGGTGGATAAGTCTGTCGACTAATTTTGTTGATTTTTCTAAATATATCTTATTTGAATTTTTTCAATTCGATAAGAAAGTCGGAAATTAACATTTCAATTTCTCAAGGCTTGTCAAAATCCATTGATGACATTAATGACGTTAAGATTGTTACCATCAACGATCATGTTATCATATTTGAGATTGTTCGTTTTTTGGAATGTTATGGTAAAGACCAAGGTTTTGACACCAATGATTGTTTTTTTCCCAACATCAAGGGCTATCATATTTCCATGATGATTCTTGATAATATAGTCAAACAAAGTATTATTAGAGCTGAGTTTTGAATCGTCAAAATTGAGTTTCCTGAATGGAGCAAAAAGTTTGTCCCCCTTTAATACTCTTTTTTTCTAGGAGAGTTTGGATTTTATTTTTATTTCTTCTTTTGGGTTATAGTCCAAACTACAGATGTTAAACCATTATTGTAGTTGAAATTTAATAAACTCGGTGGTACTATGGATGGTTGCACGCGTTTCATTCTAAAAGATTATTTTATTTCTTGAAAACTAGATACCCACTAGATAGTAACAAGTTTTGAAGTTTTGATAGTCCCATCTTTTGCTTTAGATTTTGAAAGTATGTTTTTGGGTTTAAATTGTCATAGTTTCGATCTTTCTGATTTTATTGTCAAGAGCACCGTCCCCCTAAATCCCTTCGTACTTTGGTGAGTGCTCTTTCGATAAGAATTTATAGGCAATGGAAGCAACTTTTGATTCGAACCATAGACAAAGAGCGGTTTTTAAGTGTCTACAGACAGAGCATAACCAATATTTCCTTCTTGTCATACCTATTGATGGACTTGGACATTGTATGTCTCCTATTGAGTATCACATGATCCTCAACTATCACCTTATGATTAAGGGTCTTGCATAGTAATGTTGTGTCACCAATGTCTTCAGATATAGTGTTTAGAAGGATTGAGTTTGTTATTCAGTAAGGATTTGCGGCACAACTTATTGGCCGCCTACTTTCTACCTCAATGTAATCTATATCTATCTATATACTAAAGCAGCCCGTGAACTTACACGTGACACAATCTGGTGAATCCACGTCATTAAATTTACACATGGCACAGTCTGGTGAATCCACGTCATTAATTTTATACGTGTCAACTTTTTGTTAATTCAGGTCCCACCACGTTAAAACAAATTATTTTAAATATTTAAGATTTTGCAATCAAAAATAAAATTCATGTAACGAATCCGAAATACCTTTTAAATATATAACTTAAAACCAAAAGTTTTAAAATATTTTGTTACGTTAAAACGTGACTTCAAAACATCACCCAAATTTATTTATTTTTTAATTTCGATTTTAATTTATTTATATAAAATTAGTATTTATTTTAAATCAATATAATCCCCTTTTATGTTAGTCTTTTTTAATTAAGATTTTGCAATCAAAAATAAAAACAAAAATTATATCATGTAACCGAATTCGAAATGCCTTTTAAATATATAATTTAAAACCGAAAATTTTTAAAAAAATTGTTATCCGAATTTAACGTGACTTCCTACTTATCTACAAGACTATCTCCAATTTAATTACATATTTTTAAATCTGAAGTTTAAGAACTATATTTTGAAAAAAAAGTTTTTTTTTTTATTTCGAAGTTTGTAGAGTAAAACAGAGTTATAACATATTAATCTTTATCCAAATCTTAACAATACTTAATATCTTTTTTTATTTAATAAAATTAGATTTTTTTAAAATATTTTAAATAATTTTAAAATTTTTATTTTATTAAAATTTTTATTATAATAATTTGACATATGCTATTAGTCTTATTAACGGTTAGATAATTCACTATTTAAATTTAACTATTTGATATTGTAGATTTTAACTTATACATGTTACTTATATTGTATAAATCTCTTTCATTTAAATTTTAATATATTATTATTTAATATTGTTAATTTAAATTTTATTTATCCTTCTTTATTTTCTTAATATATGGTTTACACATAACTTCTTATATATCTTATATATTTAAGCAACCCGTGAATTGATACTTAGCACAGTTTCGTGCGGTCACTTCATCAATTTTAAAGTATCGTCTATTCGTTAATCCACATCACATACTATAACATTTAATTTAATAAAGTCTACTCCTTTATGAGATTGATACTAACTTTGACATTCGAGTATCTTAGAGGATATGGTCCCGGATTCCTCTTTCCCGATTGTTATTGCAGGATTTGTATTATACTAACTTTGACATTCGAGTATCTTAGAGGATATGGTCCCGGATTCCTCTTTCCCGATTGTTATTGCAGGATTTGTATTCTTCCTTGATTTTCATTCATACTATGAAAAATACAACCTTACAACAAGTATCACGTAACAATTAAGTCAATTCTCAACATAATGAATTATCAAACATTTTTTATGACACGTAATTATCGTCTAACTCGTGCAGGGTACGGGTATTAAAACTAGTACTTTACTAAAACAGATGTCAAATTGCTAACGTGGCGGCCTCACGATTTTTCCCCTAAATCCTTTTTTTACTAAATTATTTAATAAACCATAAAATCTCTTTTTACTAAATTATTAATTTAACCATAATGTCTTTCTAACTAAATTATTTGTTAAAACAAAATTTCTTAAACCTAATAAAATTTACCAATCTTATCTTTTACGTATGCTAAAACATCCCCTATACATTGTAATTCCCACCCTATATATTTTTTATTTCCTTCGTTAATTAGCAATACTCGAAGTAGATCAACATCTTCGCGACAAGTTGCTTCGTTCGCCATCGCTACAACTGCTTCTTTCAAGTCTGGTTTTCTTTGTGCCGGCATACTTCCTCGCCTCTTGACAGGTACCTCAAGTGTTACAATCTCCATTTTTGTTTACAAACTTTACAAGAATCACCGTTCTTACTGTCACTTATGTTGGCGGCGGAATAGTAACACTTTTCAATTATAGATGGATATGTGAATTGCATAGTTTTTCTTAAACAAAAAGATGATGTTGAAAGTTCTGTTTAGTGCAGACAGCCCCTGCCTTCATGTTGGTCTTATCAAAAGGCATCATCCAAGAAGGAGAACTCACAAAGCTTCATAGAAGAACTCATAATTTCTTCGTTGATTCAGATCGGTAGACACATATATGGATCCAAATCTAACAGAGGTTTCTTAACTATTCGAGCGCTTCAAAGCTTCTCTTGTCCGCAACGATTTCGATTCTGCCACCCATATTCTCTCCCAACTCAAGGTGATAACTCTCTTTTCTTTTTGTTTGCTTTGCACACTTTCTAATTTAAATGTATAAGATCGCTCGGGTTCGACATTCTTATCGAAATAAACCTTTTTAGTATGTGATATATGAATTACTAGGAGGCGTCATTGATGTATTCACTCTTGTAAATCTACTTTATTAGGGTTTGTCTCACCTTCTCATAATCTCAGGGAAACCTTTTTTAAGCTTTTACTTTAAGCATATATACTTCTACAACGACTCTTTTGTCGATGATTTGAATTCTTCTGGTTAATTTTGGGTTATTTGTGAATAAATCGACTTATATACCGTCTATGCTCGACTTGCTTTGGATTTCAATAGGAGTTACATCCCAATTACAGTTCTTTTGATGGTTGTGATGACAAAATTGTCTTTGTTTGCCTTTAAAGGTCTTGCTGACATGATCTAGAAGTCTGCCACCACGTACTCTTTGAACAAACAATGAAACATCTAATATTATATTGTTCCTGAATTGGCCATAACAAGTAAGTTAATGAGATCTTATTTTTATGACATATGCCCCTTCTACTGCAGGTTTTATGTTTATGTTTGTGTAATGGTATCCAGGGGTGATTGTTATGTTCGTGAGCTCATGCTTGCAGTTCTTCACAATTGAACTTGCCCCTTCTACTGCAGGTTTTATTTAAGGTCTTTATGTTTATGTTTGTGTGTTGGTGTCCTTCGCGTACTATTCTATCCATTTGTCCCTAAGTTGTTGTTAGTGTAGACATGTAGTGTGGACTAAGAAGGATGTAGTCAATGTTCCATGTTATGGGGGGCAAAACAGTCCTATTTGTGCTTTCATTATCAGCCGAGGAGGGTGTAACCTTGTTTTAGTGAGTTTGAGTTGTAGCCTTCTGGAGTTGCTGTGAAAAATGTCCGAGGTTGCCAAAATTTGAAGTTCTTATATACAATTATTATGGGTGATGATCAGGATATTATTTTTGACAAAGACTCTTGAATATGAACAAGTATATAATGCTTTTGTTTTTCATTCAGAAAAATAAACCCAATCTCCCAAAATATTGGTTAAGTTTTTTTGTTTACCCCGTGTATTATAATTTTTGTTTTTCTTAATAATAAATATTATTCGTTTTTAATTAAATATTAAGATTATACTCAATCCATACAATAATAAAGGCCGGTTTATTTCTTCGAATCTCTAAATAATTTATTGATTTTTTTTATTTTCAAGTTTTATATATTATGTTTTTTCTTATGACAATTATCTCAATTAATAAAGTTTTAAATTTTTAGAAAAATGACAATATTTGACTTGATCCGTAAAATAATGTAGCCCGTATGTAATTTTAAATTGTATAGTCCAACAAAATATAGAATTAGAATTAGCTCCGTTCCAATGATTATTATCAAAACCTGAAGTTTTTGTAAGTCATTATTTCGATTTTATCCGACCAATCTTATTAAACACGCTTCTTTTAATTTCAATTATTAGCATTTTGTTCAGTAAAATCTTATTAACGATCGATTTATTTGCTAATACTTCTTATATATATATACTTACTATTATAAAAGTGAGACTTGCCTAAATGAATAGTACCTTTACATTTTTGCCCTCATTTTAGAATAACCAATTTCCGTATATGTCCTCGTGACCATGTTATGCTTTCCTCCTTCGTGGTAGTGGGAAGGACGCGTGTTTCGCTCTCTCCACTCTTCTACCGCCTCGCTTATTTTCATCAACCGTCTCTCCTATGCCGACATGCAGGTTCATCATCTTCATACCCACGCCATCTTCTCAACTTCTCTCAATTCAAATCTCTCTCATGCCTCCACTGGCGATCGGAGAACTCATCCTCGAGTCTATGGAACTTTAGTTCCCATGGGAGATCGCAGGTTTCTCCCTCTTTCAATTCTATGACGTCACTTCCCAGTCTTCTTCCGGTTACCCTTTCATCTTGTAGTTGAGTGTTACATCACATCCGAATTGTTCACGGTGTTGCCGACATGCTTCTTCTCCTTCAGGTTAGGGTTTCAGACCCGTCTTTTTCTTCCATTATGTGATCGATCTTGCTTACCGTTTGTACCATTGTGCTTTAATTTTTCTTTCGTAGTGTATTTGATTCCGAAATTAAACGCGTTACTCTTTCTATCCCTACTTATCGATTTGTTATGATTTTCTGACTTCCAGTTTTCATTGATTTCCAGTTGTGTTTTAGAGTTGCATGCCCTACGGTTTTTCTTGGTAATGCTCGCTGATTTTACTTCAATTTTGGTTCGAAAATGGTTAGTATCTAGATATGTACAAGCGCAACCTCGAGCAAGGGAGAAGTCTGAAAAAGAGGGATTTGAGGTCAGTGTCTCCAAGACAAGTTTTAAGGCCAATACTAAAGCACTAGCAGAAAACGAAGTAGAGGGACTTGCTAAGGTTTTGTCACTTGAACATTTTCTCACACTTGGAATACAACACTAAGTGCATGTCAATTATTTTGTGATTTTGAGAGAAATGTGATTATGGTGAAAAAAAGTTTTATTTTTATGTCCTCTTTATCCAATGATATATAGGCCTGATAATGGTGAAATCCTTGGGGTCCAAATATTTGGATTACATGCAGCAAATCTAATTCACGAAGCCTCTAATGCAATATCATTGGGTATCAAGATACAGGTTTATGTCCTCTTTTTCCAATGAAAATTTGATTAATCCTCTTGGACATTGTTTCTTCTTTGGTTTATGTCCTCTTTTTGTAGTTAATATACAGGCCTGATAAAGTTGATGAAGTAATGCAATTGATGGAATCAAGAGGTCAGGGAATTGAAGTTCCAAGCAATTTATCCGGAGGAGTCCTTCTTGGCCAATTCTATTTAATTGCACCCTCAGAGTTGAATGCCTTATTGTTCTCACCGGATTCAACGTTCCGCAGGAGGTGGCAAATGCTCAAGGAAAAACTGAGCTGCAATTCGGACCATGGAAGTTTGAAGATGATGGAAGTAAATTAAAAAGAGTTGGTAATTACATTAATCCTGCAACAAAGTTGATTAAGGCTATCAAAGCTACAGAGGAACAAACTTATCTAAAAGCCGATAACAAAGCCTTTGCTGTATTAGTTATTGTTAGTACTCCAGATGTAATGTACGGAAGCTCCTTCAGAGTGGAACTACTTTACTGCATTACATTCAGTCCTGAAGTTCCATCTGGAGAACAATCGTCTAATTGAGTAATTTCTTGGCGAGTTAATTTCGTGCAAAGCGTCATGGGTATGGTGAAAGGCATGATTGAGAATGGAGCAAAACAAGTCTTAAGGACATCTTTGATCAGTATGCAACTTGTTTGTTTGATAATGTTAAGTGTGTTGAAATCAAAGATAGTAGCTCTATGAAGGAGCAACTTTTGGCTCATGTGCAACCTGAACTGCAATCAAACTAGAAGCTAGCTGCCCAATATTTTGCTAACTTCACTGCAGTATGGATTGTTATAATAGTATTGTATGTTCTTCTTCATATTTGGTCGCACGTACTTAAACTCGAGGACTTGAGTTCCTAGGGCTGGATCTGCTAGATTCCATCGTTGTACTGATCGTTTGTGGTCTCTTGTTTTTTCAAGTTGAACGAGTACTGAAGTTAGTGACAAAGTTCATGCAGGCTAGGACACAATGTGGTAATACCAAATGCCATTCTTAAATCTTTTATATATGTTCTTTTGCATTAGTTAAACGTTATCGTGAGCTAAGAAAAAGAAAGGTACAAATCTATTAGAGCCTGTTCCATCCCTACAGAACCATTTAGATGATTTAATTGTAGTTTGTAAAATATGTGTCATAATATGCATATAAGGAAGGGGTGTGTTCACTTTCCAAATTAGAAAAAGTGCCTATTTAGTGAAGTATGCACTTCTTCATCATCATATCATATATATAAAACCGGAGAAGCTCTTAGGAATAGTCAATTTTTTCACCCTCTTTTTACTCAAAATTATAGAAAAACCAGTTCTTGGCGTGCTTCGACAAGCTCATCTCCCCACCGACTACCTTTCTACTTTGAAAGGGAATTCACCAACTCCTTTATCATTCATCCCGAACCTTTCATTCTTACCGCCATTTTTCGTCATGCAATTCGTTTTCACAGCTCGACCACCATTTCTGATCTTCCTTATCTCTTTCACCCCTTTTTCCAACCTGTTGATGAATAAACAGTTGTATTGGTGTTCTCTTTTCCGTCCTTTCTAATCAATTTTTTCTTCCTAACTACTTATCGAATAAGTTGCACCTCTTCACTTATGCTCTTTGTCTCGCTGGCGGTTTGGGTCACTATATTTCAATTTGAATAACTGCAGTGCTTCTACTCTCATATGAATGAAAAGAAAGATGTTATTAATCTGCAAAATGCTTACCACCCACCTGCCTCCAACATTATCGTGGTCAACCTATCAAACCTCAACAATAGGTTTCCCTCTTCAAAAGTTATTATGTAGACACGTTTCTTCTCTTGTGATGTTTGTTCCATATATTTTACAATTGGTCGTCTGGAGTTCTTGAAATAGGCGTTAATGCATGAAATGTGTATGCTAGGTAAGGATGTCCTTTAGGTGTTCGACAAAATGCATAACATAATTTCACCCAATAGTTTCTTCTCTCATGATGTTTGTTTAATGAATTTCACAATTGGTAGATTGGAGGTCCTATAAATCCTATGATAGGCATTAATGTATGAAAACCTACCATCTTGAGAGTATAAAGTTCTGTAATCTGAAATATGAGTTACAAGTCATATAAGGCTCCTAGCTAATTTTCTTTTGCTTTAGTTGCACATAGAATAGTGGTAAACTATCGAACATGGAACGTAGAAGGAGACTCCGACTTGCGGTGTACTTTCATTAACATTGCAAACTTATTATGGCTCTTCTTTATGCCCATAGGATGTATCCCTCTTCAGTGTTATGCGAATAAGGGAAACTTAGAAGCTTATATTGTGTTCGTGCAAGCTAGAAAGAAAGAAAGAGGGTCTTACAATGACAAAAAATAAGTTTACGGTTATGTTTATGTGATATATTGGTTTCTCCATTGTTAGTTTTATCTCCCTCATTGAGTTGTAGATGGTGACTTCGTATTCATCTTAATCCCCCTCGTATGTACCATTTCTTGTAAGGGAATGCCATGAAGTGTAATGGTGAGAATAACCGGGTTAGAAAATTGTTAAAATACAGTCTTGCTCCATTTTGTAGCGAGTTATATTGTTGCTTCTGATGTTGTATACACATACATTGACCATGGTATGTTGATAATTAGGAATTTCCATGTTCATTTCCTTTTTTAGTTCTTGTATGGCTTTTGCACCGATAATGGTCTCATTTTTTTTGCAACATTGACATGTCAAGGTCACTGCGAAGGATTTTCTGTGGCGTTCCCTTTCCAGGTTATGATGAGTTTGTTTATATGCTTGATAATGTGATTGATATTGGTTTGAATGAGCAAATTTCTATCTCATGATCTGCCGCTTGTACAGGTTAAAATGCAAATCCAATTTTCTATAATTTGTATGCCTAAGTTATAGAGTTCTCCACTCATCTAATATTATGATCATATTTAAAACTATGTACTTGTTAGTTTATTAGCATGCATGATGTATACTAGCAATTAGATGTTTAAGGAAATTTATGAAATCCGCATATTATACAACTGTTTACTAGAAGTTGGTCAGTTATGACATTTTCACTTTCAAGCATCCATTTGTCGAATTTCTCTTGGAAGCTTCAATCTGAATTTGATACTAATGCATGAGAGAGGTGTTGCTCCTTGCATAATAGGGATGTTTCAAGAACTTCATAATGTAATATTCAATGAGGTAGATATATATATTGCTTTGGTTGGATAGATGGAATACATATATAAGAATGAAATTTAAAATTTGCTTTTGCTAGACTAGCAGCTGCAAAATAGGATTTTCCAAAGTAGATGCTGATCAACTCTATGAAGAAAATAAGAGAACATAATACATATTCAAACTTCAAAGCCTTGTTAGCAGCTTGTTTCCCTATTCAAAATTTGCTTTTGCGTTGGAAGATTGATCAACTCTATTTAATTACTGTCTTTTTTTTTGTGTATCTTGTAAAGCTCAAGTAATCATACGGTGTTCGACTGCTTTCTCTGGTGAACATATTCTGAAGGGTGGGTGGAAATGAAATGCATATTTTTAATCCTTGCTACTATGAATTACCTCTTATAAATTTGACATAGCTTGATCCGTGTATATTTCTCACATAAAGGATAGACTAATTTCTCGTATGCAACTCCAACTATCTTTAGTTCGTTGATTATCTATATATTTATTTTCTTGTACATGCAACAAAGGTATACAAGCCGCTTCTTTTGTGTTTTGGTTTATTGCTTAGTATTTTCTTGTTATGAAGTTTATTGTATTCTTTGTCATGTTCTCATTATAAAAACACCATTTTATTACCTTGTAGTTGTAGGGGAGTTTCATTGTTGTGAAGCCCGAAGGAGTCCAAAGAGGACCGGCGATGTGACTACTTGACCTCAAGCAGAACCTATTATCAAAATGATCCGCCTTCTAAAATACAAATCTCGGAAGCTATATCACGCTTCGAGTACAAAGGATACAAGCTTGTGGCCATCAACGTCGTGGATCCGCTTGAACACTTGCTCCATTTGTATAAATGTATCAACATTAGTGAAACCCTTATATTTTCAGAATCTACAAAATCAATCTCCATAGTCCTAATTTTACCGTTGCTTCGCGCGTGCGAGGCAACTAGTAGGATCAAGTAAGAACCATTGTTACGGTAAGAAATAAGAACCTATATGAGTCGTCGGATTATATGATTGACGCCCAAGATTTAGTTAATTATATAAGGTAACCGTGCATAGTCTTGATTAGATAATTTATTTATTAGGTAATTAAGTATAAATGTCATTTAAAATCATTACCAATTAGGAAACAAAATATTGTTATTGTGTTTTGTTCAAATTTGTTTTAGTAAATTCTATTATGAATATAAATTAAAAATTAAGTTTTCTTTATTCGTGTTTATATATTAAAAAAATATCCGGGTTACATTTTTTTTATAAATTTATATTTACTATCAAGTATTATACAAAGAGCATGCACGAGTATGTTTTTTTTAAGTATGCACGATTAAATGTTATTGCAAGTGTAATTTAAATATTGCACATTTTAGGTACCATTTTATTTATTATTACACGTATATATATTTTATTTTTAAAAGCATGCACTAGTAAATGAAAGAGAGATATAAATAGAATGCTTACTTGTGCAATTCTAAATGAATGAGAGATAACATGCACGAGTAAGTTACATTGAGTGCACTAGTAAATATTGCACGATTTATGTTTTTTTGAAAGCATGCACGAGTAAGTGCACTAGTAAGTATTACACGTTTTATGTTTTTTTTAAAGCATGCACGAGTAAGTGCAAACGAACATCAATGTGCATATGCATGTATTGGTTGTGCACATGTACATTTCGTGCATATATTATAATATTACACAATGTACGATCAAATGATATGTATCATGCACGTTAAGTTCAATTTATGAGCAAGAAGCCGGAATGGGTAAAATAAACAAAATTGAATAATAGTTTATCTTAATTGTATCAAGCTATATATAATGGTAGTAAATACATTTTGAAGTTTAAAAGGTAACCATATATATCTATCCTAAAATATCAATCATCTAATTAATATGCAAAAATAATATTGAATCATGATTGTTGATTTTATTTAATCATGTGGTCTAGATTGATTCTTATTTCTTACCGTAACTATGGTTCTTACTTGATCCTATCCATATATATATATATATATATATACTTCTTCATTCAAAATACGATGCTTTAAATCGATCCCGTTCAATGAGCTAGAATGTACGCCGAGTACATGAGTTTCGTTTGTTAGGTTCATCTTATTATATCCACTTTTTCTTCATTATACTAAGTAATATATATCCTATTTCTCTTAGCTCTATTATTATTTTTCAATTTGTACCAGTAAACCAAGATTTTAGTTAGTGAGACGGTCGAACACCCACAAAAGTACGCAACATAGGTGAAACCGTAACACCTCGAGCACTCCACCAATAGAAAACCCGAGCACTCATGGAAGGACACAACAATTAAATTGTTGCACAGGGAATGTCTGTGAGAGCCCTATTCTTTCGGACTGAGATTGGACCTTAGCCGGGATTGGATTTGGCCGAGATTGACCTTTCCGCACCCGC
This sequence comes from Fagopyrum tataricum, assembly GCA_002319775.1. Classification (NCBI taxonomy): domain Eukaryota; kingdom Viridiplantae; phylum Streptophyta; class Magnoliopsida; order Caryophyllales; family Polygonaceae; genus Fagopyrum; species Fagopyrum tataricum. The sequence goes on from CM008280.1 coordinate 27,732,490, forward strand.
GGGCATGACTGCCGCCCCTGCGGCTCAAGGAACCGCTCCTGCAGTTTCCGGTGGCTGCAGCCAGTTTTGTTGACTTCTTTGACCCGTGCTTTACCTTTCCCTTACTTCTTCTTTTCCCTTGGCTGATCAAGGGTTCTTATTCACTTCTCTTCCTCAGTTCCTACGTCCTTCTTGCTTCTTCATCCCTTCCTTTGATCTTGTTCTTGTTCTCCTTGGAGTTTTGCTTGGAAGTTTTGCTTTGTGGTTGATGATGATGCTAGTGATGTGTATGCTGAGCTTGGAAGCCAGCTATTGATGTATGTGACTCTCCCTGCAGCCTAGGATCTTCAGTAGTGGTGGGTTCTTGCTTCTTCTCCTTCTCTTCTTCTTTGTTTTCATCTCCTTAGCTTAGGATTAGATGTTTGGATATAGGATGATGTTGGAATGTGTATGTTGTTGCATGTGTGTGACTTTGGAATGGAATATAAGAGATTTGAGCACGTGAAGAGCCGAAGAGAAGCCGCGGGATCACGTTTTGCACTGTCGCCGCCCCCGCGCCTAAAAGCCGCCGCCCCTGCGGAAGCCGTGCCGCAGCGCCCGCGCCAGCGCCTTGCCTGCGTTGCCTGCGTCCCATGTCACCGCGCCTGCGGCTGCTTCCTGCCGCGCTTGCGGGTTACTTGTTCCGCCCCTGCGTCCCTTGATCACGCAGGTGCGTCTTGTCCCGGTACTACCCATCGTGGGGTAGTTCCTTTCCTTTCCTAGTATGAGGAAACTAGTACCATGCTAGGTATCGGTTTATGATGAGTATGATATAGATATGCCGGTTACGGCTTTGAGGTTTACGAGTTGGATATGATCCTTATGGATCCCTTGGGTCTAGGTGTGACCCCTTCGTGTGATAGGAGTTTGATATATATATATGTACGCCTTGTATAGCCCTTGTTGTCCTCCAGTTTGGTGTGGACCTGAGTGAGAGCTAATCGTAGTGATACAACTTCTGAGATTGAGGTAAGTCCATAGGACTTACTTAGCTACTATCCTTATATTGGATGTATGCTTGAGTGGTGTTTGTTTATGCTTGGTAGCATGCGATATGGTTCATTACCGAGTTATATTATATTGACCGCCCATTGTAGTGGTCGTGATAACCTTTCCCTTTTATCCCGTAGTGGAGTCTGAGAGGTTCTCTGTAGTCATGCCAGATCTGGTATACGGGAAGGACCCTCACCACTCCCATAGGGTACACGGGAGGTGTGCCGATACTACTCCAGCTGGCTATAGCGCCCAGAGGCGAGGATTATATTCCTCGTGTCACATATATTCATATACATCTATTTATATGATTGAGTGATAGGACTTATTAAAGATAATAACCGGGTAAATGTGTGAAAGCATGTTGATATGCTATAATTTATGATGTGTGTTTATGCTCTAGCATCTTTTTATATATGTGTATAGTTAGCTAACGGTTTTATACCGTGTTGTAGATCCTTTGCAGGTTAGGAGAGCTACAAAGTGATCCAGAGGGGTGATCTGCTGAGGGCTCCGTACACTGGGTCGTCCTCGAGGGATGAGATCTTTTGACTATGTACATGGATATGTTTTGTTGTACTCAGCAGTACTTATATAAACCTTTTGATACTTTTATAACAGTTTGAGGTTTTGTATTTAATCTATTGGTGCCTTGTTGTAAGATTTAGTGAACTTGTTGTCAGGCTAGGGTCAGGATCCATTGTGAGATCCTAGCCCAGTAGAACCTCGAGTCCTACGGATTTGGGGTGTTACAAAGTTGGTATCAGAACCCAGGTTGACAACAATGGCACTAGTAATCTGTAATAAAGTTCGAATAGATAAATAAACAGAACCCGAAAGGGGTCTGACTTTTTAAAAGATTTTGGTTTTGAAATGAGTACAAAATGTTTTGGGATATCGTGTACGTGAGCCATCGCCCCTCTAAAGATCTCGACAGTATATATATAGATATTCTGTTGTGATTGATTTGATATATACATACGGCATATATATAGCCTGATAGGTTAAGTGCACTTGTTCTGCAGATGGATCAGACTAGAGTTGTATCTGTAGATGGACGAGGTAGGGAGAGATCTCCTCTTCCTCAAGTAGATGTAGGACAGAGTCAGATTCCGGCCGATGATTCATCTGTAGCAGAAGAGGTTCATGAGGTTGCTGCTGAGAGTGTTGTTCCTGAGACTGGAAATGGTATAGTTGGGAGATATGCACCACATCGAGTCCAGACAGATGATTTGGATCGCGTCTCTATCAGGGGACCATATTTCCGTGCGTATATCATGCAAGTAGCGGAAGCAGCCAGACAAGGTAGACCTACCCCGGATCTACCAGTACAGGAAGGATCATTTAGGAGATTCCATGGAGTTACTCAGGTGCTAGTTGTATCGGCACATATTGCTGAGATTCCTCAAGTTCTAGAGGAGCATAGAAGGCCTGGAAAGAGACAGCGGACTGGGCAGACCAGTGATACTGGTGGGGTTATTAGTTCAGAATTAAACCGGAGACGTCCAAGTTACCCCGCAGCTGCACTGGTTGCAGCTACGGGTCGACGGTGTTTTAATTGTGATGACCCTGGACATCTACGACCAGCGTGTACGAAGCCGTTAGTAACTTGTTCTACTTGTGGCAGGCGAGGTCACATGGATATTTTCTGTAGATGGGGTGGAGTTTCATCTCAGCAGGATATTGGTGGAGTTACTGGTTTAGGGCGAGGTTAGAGTTGCCAGAGTCATCCCCCATCTACACCAGCTATAGATAAGGTAGTACAATGCTTCAACTGCAGTGAGTATGGGCATATGAGATCAGAGTGTACGAGGCAGCCGGTGACCTGCTTCACTTGTGGCAGACCTGGTCACAAAGCTATCTTCTGTAGACGAGAGAGAGCTTCATTACGGCAGGATTCTTCTCCTGTTAGTGTAGTAGGAGGCGGGCAGAGGCCACCTCAGCAGCAGATGCAGGGACAACAGAGAGTCCCAGATCGTCTTACCACTCAGGGAGCTGCTCCTGGGTTGGGTAAAGGCGGAGGTCGTGGTGAGAGTACCACGGACACCGGAGGACCACCAGGTTGAGTGTTTGAGTTGAGGAGTGCAGAGGTGCCAGCTGCACCGATTGCTACAAGTACCATTCTGATCCATGGTTTACCTGTTAGAGTTTTATTTGATATGTGAGCTATGTCTTCATTTGTATCTGATGTATATGTTGAGTATTTGAGTTTAATTATGACAAGAGGATACCCTTTAGTATAGGGTTACATGATGGTAATAGGGTCAGAGGTACCCATGAGATTTGTGTTTTGTCCCATTTTGGTAGGGACCCGTGTGCTACAGGTTGACTTCTTTGGCATGCCATTAGTGCATGAGGAAGTCATTCTAGGTATGGACTGGATGGATAGACACTCTGCAGTTTTAGATGTAGGTAGGAGGACTGTTACCCTCTCTACCGAGTTAGGCCAGATAGAGGTTTTCCGAGGTTGGGACCTTGGAAAGACAAGCACAATTATCAGCGCTATATGGGCAGCTAGATTGATTGCATAGGGTTGTGATGCCTTCTGGTGTTATGCCATGAAGGAGGGGGAGAGTCCAGCTGTAGAGGATATCCTAGTGGTTTGTGATTTTACTGATGTTTTTGTTGAGCCGTCCTGTTTGCCGCCTCAGAAGAGTGTGGATTTTGGGATTGAGTTAGAGCCTAGTACTAGACCGATCTCGAAGGCCCCATACCGGGTGGCGCCTGTTGAGATGCTGGAGCTGAAGAAGCAACTCGAGGAGTTGGCTGAGAAGGGCTTCATTCGCCCTAGTGTGTCCCCATGGGGAGCACCTGTCCTCTTCGTACGGAAGAAGGACGGATCATTGAGGTTATGTATAGATTACAGAGAGCAGGATGTGCACAAGACAGCATTCCGGACCAAATATGGCCACTACGAGTTTGTAGTGATGCCATTTGGGCTTACGAATGCCCCAACCGTCTTTATGGAGTTGATGAACAATATCTTCATCGACTTCCTGGATTAGTTTGTGGTGGTTTTTATTGATGATATTCTGGTATACTCTCGCAGTGGAGAGGAGCATGCAGGACATCTGAGGACTGTATTGCAGGTTTTGCGGGATAGAGAACTTTATGCTAAGTTCTCTAAGTGTGAGTTCTGGATGCCAGAGGTAGCATTCTTGGGTCATGTGGTATCAGCTGAGGGGATCAAGGTTGATCCGGCGAAGATTGAGGCAGTAGCAGCATGGACTACACCGACGAACGTCAAGGAAGTACGTAGCTTCCTTGGCTTAGCCGGTTATTACAAACGCTTCGTGGAGGGATTCTCTGTGATTGCCCGTCCACTGACGAGTTTACTAAGGAAGACTACCAGATTTGTATGGTCTGATCAGTGCATGCAGAGTTTTGAGGAGTTGAAGAGGCGTTTGACTTCTACTCCTATTTTGGCACAGCTAGAGGGTGCTGAGGATTTTGTGGTATACAATGATGCATCCAAGCTAGGCTTGGGATGTGTTTTGATGCAGCGAGGCAGAGTTATTGCATATGCGTCTCGACAACTGAAGACGTATGAGGAGAACTACCCGACTCATGATCTGGAGTTGGCAGCGGTAGTTCATGCACTGAAGATCTGGAGACATTACCTGTATGGTGCTACGTGTCAGATCTTCACACACCATAAGAGTCTGAAGTATATTTTCACGCAGCGGGAATTGAATAACCGTCAGCGTAGGTGGCTCGAGCTGATCAAGGACTTTGATTTAGAGATTCTGTATCATCCAGGGAAGGCGAACGTTGTCGCCGACGCCCTGAGTAGGAAGACGCCTCGAGAGCAGGCGATTGCGAGGCTGACAATTCAGCATCAGTTGCAGAGAGACTTGATCTGGTTAGAGTTGGACATCCAGTTTCCTGATGAGGATGCCCAACTGCGTACTTTAGAGGTTCTTCCTGATCTGTTGTGCGAGATCCAACAGAAGCAGGAGACCCGCCTGACACTGCTGAGGATACGAGATAGGATGTCTCGGGATGAGGCACCACAGTTCCTGTTAGGAGCAGATGGAGTTTTGAGACGCCGCAGTCGCATCAATGTACCTGCTGATATAGAGTTGAGACAGAGGTTTTTACAGGAGGCTCACTGTACACCTTACTCTGTACATCCAGGTACGAGTAAGATGTATCAGGACTTGAGACGTTTATATTGGTGGGGAGGGTTGAAGCCCGATGTGGCCAGATTTGTGGCACAGTGTGCGACCTGCCAGCAGGTCAAGATCGAGCATTTCAGACCTGGAGGTGAGCTCCATCCACTTCCTGTTCCACAAAGGAAGTGGGAGGACGTCACCATGGATTTTGTGACTAGACTGAGGCTGAGCCGGAGTTTCGATGCCATCTGGGTCATAGTAGACAGATTGACGAAGACGGCACGTTTCATTCCTATTAGGGAGACGTGGCCGGTGAGCAGATTAGTTGAGGAGTACACTAGGCAGATAGTGAGACTCCATGGTGTACCGAGGACGATCGTTTCAGACAGAGATGGACGATTTACCTCGAGGTTTTGGCAGCAGATTCAGACTGCCCTGGGGACGAGTTTGCATTTCACGATTGCGTTTCATCCTCAGACAGATGGTCAGTCAGAGAGGACCACTCAGACGCTGGAGGATATGCTGCGAGCTTGTGTGTTAAATTGGGGGCAAGTGTGGACGGATCATCTCCCACTTGTTGAGTTCTCCTACAACAACAACTGACATGCATCTATTGGGATGGCCCCATATGAGGCACTGTATGGACAGAGATGTCGTACCCCGTTATGCTGGGATGAGTAGAGCAGTGTTAGTGGTTTGGCACCTGATCAGATTCAGGATGATATGGCTCGAGTCGCATTGATTAGAGAGAGTATGCTGAATGCGCAGAGCCGTCAGAAGTCTTATGCTAATAGGAAACGTAGACCTCTAGAGTTCAGAGTTGGAGCCCATGTGTGACTGAGAGTGTCCCCGACACGAGGTGTTAGGCGTTTTGGCATTAAGGGGAAGTTGAGTCCCCGATATGTCGGACCGTTCGAGATTCCGGATCGAGTTGGGAGCGCAGCTTACAGATTAGCCTTGCCTCCGAGATTAGAGGGTGTTCACCCTGTATTTCATGTGTCTCAGCTGAGGGAGTACATACCAGATCCGAGACACATCGTGAGTTATGATGATTTGATGGTTGAGCCGGACCACTCGTTTGCTGAGCATCCTATTGCAGTCCTAGAGCGAGGAATGAGACGCTTGCGTTCGAAGGACATTCAGATGTTGAGGATACAATGGTCGAGACGATAACCTGAGGAGGCTACATGGGAGACTGATGATAGTATCCAGAGGAACTATCTAGAGTTCTATGCCGAGATAGATGCACCAGTAGGATCACCGAGTAGATCTTAGTACTAGCTTGGCGAGTCCTATGTGCTTATATGCTATAGATTCAGGATGATATGTCTCGAGTAGCATTGATTAGAGAGCGTATGCTGACTGCGCAGAGCCGTCAGAAGTCTTATGTTGATAGGAGGCGTAGACCTCTAGAGTTCAGAGTTAGAGCCCATGTGTGGCTGAGAGTGTCCCCGACACGAGGTGTTAGGCGTTTTGGCATTAAGGGGAAGTTGAGCCCCGATATGTCGGACCGTTCGAGATTTTGGATCGGGTTTGGGGCGCAGCTTACAGATTAGCCTTGCCTCCGAGATTAGAGGGTGTTCACCCTGTATTTCATGTGTCTCAGCTGAGGGAGTACATACCAGATCCGAGACACATCGTGAGTTATGATGATTTGGTGGTTGAGCCGGACCACTCGTTTGTTGAGCATCCTATTGCAGTCCTAGAGCGAGGAATGAGACGCTTGCGTTTGAAGGACATTCATATGTTGAGGATACAGTGGTCGAGATGAGGACCTGAGGAGGCTACATGGGAGACTGAGGATAGTATTCAGAGGAACTATCTAGAGTTCTATGCCGTGATAGGTGCACCAGTAGGATCACCAAGTAGATCTTAGTACTAGCTTGGTGAGTCATATGTGCTTATATGCTATGATGTGCTTATTTTCATACTAGCTTTGATGTGATTATGATCTTATTAGATCTTGTTGTGCTAGTATGGTTCTTGTTTATAGCTGGAGATGGATTCTTTCCTCCATGCTATTGTGATATGATAGGTTTAGCTGGAGATGGTTCTTTCCTCCATGCTATTTTGATGGACATAGTAGTGCTGGAGATGTTCTCCCTCCATGCCTTTCTGTTATGGATATGATACGGCTAGAGATGTGATTCCTCTATGCCTTGTGATATGTTTATGGTTTGGCTAGAGATGGTTTTCCTCTAGGCCCTGGATAGTATAGTTTGCTGTTGGAGTTGATGATTTCCTCCATGTTTATGTTTGAGGTTATAGAGAGTTTTACCTCAGCTTTGGAGTCCGAGTGGTTTCAGGACTTTGCAAGTTTCGGGACGAAACTTGTTGTTAGGGGGGTGAGATGTGAGAGCCCTATTCTTTCGGACCGAGATTGGACCTTAGCCGTGATTGGCTTTGGCCGAGATTGGCCTTTCCGCACCGCGGGCATGACTGCCGCCCCTGTGGCTCAAGGAACCGCCTCTGCGGTTTCCGGCGGCTGCAACCGGTTTTGTTGACTTCTTTGACCCGTGCTTTACCTTTCCCTTACTTCTTCTTTTCCCTTAGCTGATCAAGGGTTCTTGTTCACTTCACTTCCTCAGTTCCTACGTCCTTCTTGCTTCTTCATCCCTTCCTTTGATCTTGTTCTTGTTCTCCTTGGAGTTTTGCTTGGAAGTTTTGCTTTGTGGTTGATGATGATGCTAGTGATGTGTATGCTGAGCTTGGAAGCCAGCTATTGATGTATGTGACTCTCCCTGCAGCCTAGGATCTTCAGTAGTGGTGAGTTCTTGCTTCTTCTCCTTCTCTTCTTCTTTGTTTCCATCTCCTTAGCTTAGGATTAGATGTTTGGATATAGGATGATGTTGGAATGTGTATGTTGTTGCATGTGTGTGACTTTGGAATGGAATAGAAGAGATTTGAGCACGTGAAGAGCCGAAGAGAAGCCGCGGGATCACGTTCTGCACTGTCGCCGCCCCCGCGCCTAGAAGTCGCCGCCCCTGCGGAGGCCATGCCGCAGCGCCCGCGCCAGCGCCTTGCCTGCGTTGCCTGCGTCCCGTGTCACCGCGCCTGCGGGTTACTTGTTCCGCCCCTGCGTCCCTTGATCACGCAGGTGCGTCTTGTCCCGGTACTACCCATCGTGGGGTAGTTCCTTTCCTTTCCTAGTATGAGGAAACTAGTACCATGCTAGGTATTGGTTTATGATGAGTATGATATAGATATGTCGGTTACGGCTTTGAGGTTTACGAGTTGGATATGATCCTTATGGATCCCTTGGGTCTAGGTGTGACCCCTTCGTGTGATAGGAGTTTGATATATATATGTATGCCTTGTATAGGCCTTTTTGTCCTCCAGTTTGGTGTGGACCTGAGTGAGAGCTGATCGTAGTGATACGACTTCTGAGATTGAGGTAAGTCCATAGGACTTACTTAGCTACTATCCTTATATTGGATGTATGCTTGAGTGGTGTTTGTTTATGCTTGGTAGCATGCGATATGGTTCATTACCGACTTATATTATATTGACCGCCCATTGTAGTGGTCGTGATAACCTTTCCCTTTCATCCCGTAGTGGAGTCTGGGAGGTTCTCTGTAGTCATGCCAGATCTGGTATACGGGAAGGACCCTCACCACTCCCATAGGGTACACGGGAGGTGTGCCGATACTAATCCAGCTGGCTATAGCACCCAGAGGCGAGGATTATATTCCTCGTGTCACATATATTCATATACTTCTATTTATATGATTGAGTGATTGGACTTATTAAAGATAATAACCGGGTAAATGTGTGAAAGCATGTTGATATGCTATAATTTATGATGTGTGTTTGTGCTCTAGCATCTTCTTATATATGTGTATAGTTAGCTAACGGTTTTATACTGTGTTGTAGATCCTTTGCAGGTTAGGAGAGCTGCAAAGTGATCCAGAGGGGTGATCTGCTGAGGGCTCCGTACACTAGGTCGTCCTCGAGGGATGGGATCTTTTGACTATGTACATGGATATGTTTTGTTGTACTCAGCAGTACTTATATAAACCTTTTGATACTTTTATAACAGTTTGAGGTTTTGTATTTAATCTATTGGTGCCTTGTTGTAAGATTTAGTGAACTTGTTGTCAGGCTAGGGTCAGGATCCATTGTGAGATCCTAGCCCAGTAGCACCTCGAGTTCTACGGATTTGGGGTGTTACAATGTCAAAGAGAGCAACAGAGTGCCCGAGTTGCGACGAATCAACTATCGGTGATAGATTAGTAGTTTTATGTCATCGGTTACTCATATTAAATTTTATTGATATCTATGTTATTGCAAATAAAAAAGATAAAACATTTTTGGTATATATTTACATCGAACCAATTATATACGTTGACAATATTCTTTAATTTATATCATTAACATAGGCAAGTTTCAAATCATTTATTAACAAATATCCGTGCGAAACACGTAATATGAACTAGTTTATATTGAAAGTGCGGAATACAAAGGTAATGGATATATGATAGATTTGTTGGGCCTATATTTCTTTTCTTATCCACTTGAAAATTTTTAAAATAAAACGACAGCGTGAAATAAATAAAATAAATGAAAAAGAAATAAGTGGGGCCTTGCTGCTTGTTTGTACGTTCAAATATTTTTAGGGTTTTTTACGCTTGCACTGCACAATTGCAAAAGGGTCTTTATATTTTCACTATTAAGCGGTGAAAATGAATATTTATGGGTATTTATATGGGTATGTGGGTGGAAGGATGTGATTTTTAGGAAATGTGATTTAGACGTGACTTTTTAATGGGTGGAAGTAAGATGAGTGTTGTAAAATTAAGAAAAAATGCAGTGAGTTGGGCCACTGTCACCCGATGATTGTCTTATTGAAAACATTTGTACCCATACAGTACGACAATCCTCGAATTTCTGATTTATACTTTTCTGAAATCTTGCATTGCATAATGCATCTTGTTTGTTGCTTTGCGTTTTCTCTTGTTTGTGTTTGGTTACACTGATTTCTTGGACTTCTAACTTGATATTGACCCATTTAAATATGGTGGATTTTGGGATGAGGATCGTTAGATCAAAGGATTTGTTTTGGTTACGTTGAATTCTTGCATATATTGTGTTCGAGATTGTTTATATTTTTTAACGATCCAAGTATTTGTAAATCACCATATAAATCGAATAACCAAGAAAAATTTGAATCACACAAAACTTTTTTTGCACGTGGTTAGATGGTCAAGATATGGTCACTTTTGGTCCCAATCATATGCAATTAATTTATGTATCATTGGGTGTTTTTGTCGATAAGACTGTCACATGGAACCATGTGCAATTTCTGTACATTTTTAGTCACAAAACGTGCCACCATGTGCACCCTTGGCATACATGCTTAATACAGTACTACTCACTTGAATAATTCTCGACTATACCGTAATATATAGGGTAAATTACATAAAATCACCAGAGCAGCTTGCTAAGTTAGGGGCGATTTTAAGTTGACGAGTTAGTTTAAAACTCGCTTATGTGTTATGTGTTATATGCTATTATATATTCCGCGGTTTAAAGTGGGAGTGATTAGTTATATATTGATGATTGCTTCGGGGTGCGTGTGATAACGGTTCGTCCGGGTTGAATGAAAGGGGAAAAGTTCTCCTAAGAATAACAGTAATTATGACGCTGAAGTCCGAAGATAGGATTAACAGTACATCACCCTAAATTTCAGGACGAAACTTATTTTAAGGGGTCTTGCTGCTTGTTTGTACGTTCAAATATTTTTCGGCTTTTTGTACGCTGGCACTGCACAATTGCAAAATTAAGAAAAGTGAAGTGAGCTGGGCTTGAACTCACGTGAACAAGTATCGTATACGGCCGCATGGGAGACAACTAATCAAGCTTTGAATAATGAACAACCAGAGTAATACAATAATAATTATATACTCTTTTCTTTTTTATAACGGAAATTTTTTGTGCTATTTTTTACATTGGTTGATCTGATTTTCCATGCATTATCCCATTATCCCATTATCCATACAGTAAGACTGGTGGAGAATGACGATTCTCAGAAACTAGTTGAGTACGAGCCAGATATATACATGTTTTTAATAAGACAATCCTCGAATTTCTGATCATCTACTTTTCTGAATTCTTGCATCTTGTTGCTTTGCGTTCTCTTGTTTGTTTTGATTACGCTAATTTTTTGGACCTGCAACCTGATATCGATACCGTTCAAATCTACTGAATTTTGGGTTGAGTTCTCCCTCCTAAGACTCCGCAAAATGCTAAACTGAATCACATAATACTTTCAAGTATAAAACTTTGCACGTGGTTAGATGGTCAAGATATGGTCACTTTTTGTCCCAATCATATGCAATTAATTTATGTATCATTGGGTGTTTTTGTCGATAAGATGGTCTGTACATTTGTTGTCACAAAACATACCCACCATGTGCACCGTTGGCATGCTTATCACATTGCTACTCAGTAATTCTTGACTATATATCTGTAGAGTGAAGTAAGGATTGATTCTACAAATGAACCTATTCAAATTACAAATTCTTAATTACCACCACAGGTCAAAATATCAATATGGCGGGAGCTGTTGTGTTCAGCGTTGCTTCCAAGCTCTTGTCCACCATTGTCACCCCGGCATTTGAACATGCTTGTTTCATTTGGTATGCAAAGGATGAACTCGATAAGCTTAAGAGCAGTATCCGAACCATCCAGGATGTGCTTCTAGATGCTGAGAAGAAGCAAGACTCCTCCACTACTGTTAAGTATTGGATCAAGAGGATCAAGAAGGTGTTGTATGAAGCTGATGACTTCATTGATGAAGTGGCCACTGATGATAAGCTTAAGGAACATATCATCAAAGAAGGCAACATGATCTTAAGCAAGGTACGAATTTCTTGCTCTAGGTTTCTCTGGATATTCTATTGCTAAGAACGTTAAGGTTATAAGGAAGAATCTACTTGAGATCTCTGCATATATGGTTCAATTTCAGTTTGTGTTAAGTCAATGTGAGGCACCGGTTAGCGGTGTTAGGAAAGGGCAAGATCCAATGTGTTTTGTTGATTCAAAGGATGTATTTGGTAGGATGGAGGACAAGAAAGCCATTTTAGAATTGCTTTTAAACGAGTCAGATAATGCTAAACCTGGTGTTCCTTTCGTAGTTCCCATAGTTGGGATGGGAGGTATCGGTAAAACAACACTTGCACGCCTGATTTACAATGATGATGAGGTTAAAAGTAAATTTGAAAAGAGATGGTTTGCGTGTATTTCTAAAACATCCGATGAGAAAGAAGTTCTTGGAAAAATCTTTCAATCTATATGCAATAAAAACTATAGAGAATTCACTGATGGTCAAATGCAAACTGAAATTAGGAAGCAAATAAAGGTTATCAAGAACTTTTTGCTTGTTCTAGATAATGTGTGGGACGAAGATTGTGTTAGGTGGCAAGATCAGATGAGTTTGTTAAGTAATGGTTCAAAAGGGAGCAATATAATTGTAACTACGAGATCTTTAGCCGTTGCAAAGGTTGTGGATGCATCGGGAACGAAAACTCATATTTTAGATGGCTTATCAAACGACGAGTCATGGGATTTATTCAAAAGGATAGCATTTACTCCTGGAAGAGAGAGGGATTAAGATGGAATGACCTCGGTAGAGAGATTGTGAAGAAGTGTTTCAATGTTCCACTAGTTATTAGGAGTTTAGGTAGCCTTCTTTACACAAAAACTACTATTCAAGAATGGGAGTCATTTAGAGATCAAGAGCTTGCAAAGCTAGAGGTGCAAAGTGGTGATTCCATTATGAATACACTAAAATTGAGCTATGAAGACCTACCATCGAACATGAAGGGTTGCTTTGCCTATTGTTCCCTATTTCCAAAAGATTTTGAATTTGATGTTAAGAGGTTAATATATTTTTGGATTGCCCAAGGATATATTAAGCCCCATCATGAACTACAAACTATTGAGAAAGTGGGAGATTTATACTTCATGGACTTGTTTAGGAGGTCTCTCTTTCAAGACGCAAAATATAATGAGCGTGGTGAGGTTGAAAGTTGCACAATGCATGATTTAGTTCATGATTTGACACTATTAGTGTCGGGGGAGAATCAGTCATGGGAATATTTTGTCCGACCGAACCGGGTATGTTCAGTTTCGATCGACATTGATCGCTACGGTCTTCATTTTCTTGATGAGCAATTAACAAAGTTAAAGTTTTTGCGCACCTTGAGTTTGCGAGGGATGAGAATTAAGAATGTGTCAAGTAGTATCGGAGAGTTGCAGCACTTGAGATATGTTGATCTTTCAAATAATCCATTAGAAAGCCTTCCCGATTCCATGACGAAGCTATTGAATTTGCTAGCACTAAACCTTAGTGGGTGTAAACTTAGAGCATTGCCGGATAAGTTTAGGAATTTGATTAATCTTAGGTTTTTGAATATCTCGGGGTGCGGAGAGTTGAAACATATGCCACCTAGGTTTGAGGAATTGACTTGTTTGCAGTACTTGAGTAATTTTGAGGTTGGAAAAAGAAGTGTGGGGGTTCAAATGAGTGGACTTGATGCATTAGTTGGACTAATGCATCAACTTAGAGGAGAGTTGTGCATCACATTTCACATGGACACAGATGATTGGAGTAGAGACGAATGTTGGAAGCTACCTGTATCTCCGCACACGCTAAGGCTAATGTCGTACCCAGGCACAAGAATACTGGGGGAATGGGAGACAAGTTGCCTTAAACCTTGCATCTCTAACGCTTGATGGTTGTTTGAATGTAAAATATTTGCCGCCCATAAGTTTTCTTCCTAAACTCAAGACTCTTTATCTTTATGAGTTGTGGGAATTAGAATACTTGGAGGAAGAAGACAATAGTATAGGAGTGACATCAGGGTCTAGCACATTCTTCCCTTGTTTGGAGACCCTTGAATTGGTTACTATGCTAAAATTGGAGGGATGGAGGAGGAATGTAGCAGCACGCCCGCATGAGTTTCCCTCTCTTTCTCGACTACAAATCAGAAGTTGTCCAAAGCTGAAGCCGTTACCAAAATGTCCCAGGCTCCAAAGCCTATACCTTAGCAAGGCCGTGGAGATACAACAACTGATGTCAGCAGTGAAGTCAAACGCATCATCTCTCGAGGTGATAATAATTGAGCTTTGCAATGACATAACCAGCTTTACTGATGAAGCCCTTGCATCTCTTCGAGAACTCACTATAAGGAGCTGCTCTATCTTGAAGTCTTTACACCTCACTTCACCGGGTCTCAAAAAAGTATCGATCAGAGGTTGCCATGGGCTGATGAGCATTCAAGCTGAAGCACTTCCATCTCTCTTGTCTTTGACAATTGAAAATTGTAAGACATTGAAGAATTTGCAAATTTCACATATCAATGCCCTCGAGTATTTGGATATTAGTGGATGTCTAGGGTTGGAGTTGTGGGAACAAGATGAACAGATAGATTGGGATTCCTTACCCAACCTCCGTGAGTTATCAGTAGATCCGCTTCTCCCTTCAGATAAGCTCCCTCAATCCCTCCTACTCCGTCAAGCCCTCGGCGAATTACAATTGAAAACATGGTGAGTTATCAATCCCATTTAAATCACCCGAAAATATATGTACGTTATGTAGTTCAAGTCATTTACTAACAATGTCTTCTTTTTCCTTTTATGGATACCAAAGTGAAAATTCTGAAGCGTGATGATATATCGCCCTGACAATGCGGCTAATCAACCCACCAAGAAGTTCAAATCTCAGAGGTACTGATCAAATGATATCTTACCTTCTCTGTTTCTTTCTTGTTTAAGTTAAATATCCTGCATTACTGCATATCATAACATAGTTTCTGATCAATTGAATTTTTAGCTTCTTTATGCTCTATACAAGGGTACATAAGAAATCATTTAATTAATATCAAACAGTAAAAATCATTTACGTTGAGTATCTTGGCTTCTTTGATCAGTCATGCTAAAATCTTGTAAATAAACAAGATATTTAAACCTGATTTTGATTTTTTTTAATTAATCTCCCCTTAGGTCTGGTTCAGCATGTTATATATACTCCTAGTCTTGAAGACTGCAGAAACTCGAGAAAAGGCGATATCTCAAAGCCGAAAGAGAGTTTTCAAAAGTCAGAATGAAGGATCCAAAGCAACATTTTGATGATTTTAGTAAGATTGGTCGAGAAAGACCCTAGAGGATACTTAGTTGCGAGTTAGATACGTGCTCACAAAAAAGACGATCTCAACTGATCGAGCCTTGGTTAAGCTGATTTCCTGAGCTTGTTGTTTTGCGGTGTATGCTTTAGTTACGCTTATTTCTTGGCCTTTGTACCAGAATATTGGATTCGTCTTTATCTACTGGATTTTGGTTTGAGCCCCCTAATAATTAAGTGTCCGCGGGGTAGGGTTATTCCAAACCGCGTGAACATATTTTGTCTTCAAAATATATTTATACCGATTCCTTTAGGAAGACATAAAACAAGTGCCTCCATGGCCGGAGTATGCTTCTTAATATGTATCTTATAAATATTAAAGGAGAGACTCTTATCGTCACGTGTCAGCGCTAGAATTAACGCAGTTTAAGAAAATATTTTAAAAGGTTAATATTTTAAGTTAATAATAATTAAGTTTAAAAAATAGAAAAGTTAATAAAATATTTTACGTTAACAATTTGCAATTAAGATTTTGTTTAAAACAATTTGCAACTAAGATTTTGTTCATATTTTAACTGTATGTTCGGTTATTATTAATTAAGTTTGTTATCATTTTCTTTTTTTCCCTTTTATCAAATAAATTTATTTGTTTTTTAAATATATTTTATGAAATGTTTTTAGTTCAACTATCTTTATTATTAATTTAGTTTACTGTACAATTTTTTTTAAATTTTTTTTTATGTTCGACCAATATATTGCTAGCTATATAATTTATTCGCTTGATTTAATTAGATGTCTTAGTTTGTTAAGATAAAATTGAGCATGACCGAATTTTATTCGTCTTGAATGGATATCGAATATAATATATTGTTTATTTTTATATATTCCGCTTTATACATTATTATAATATTTAAAATTTATTAAAACTCAACCCCGCACAAGGTGCGGGTCGAGTAATACACTAGTTGTAATTTGGACGGCTCTTGTTGTTACCTATTCTTTTGTAACGGCTCTTGGTTGTTACATATTCCTTTGATAAAATAAGGGGGTCTTAATTGTATTTAAGACGGGAAATAATTAGTCATTATTCTCCTTAATCACAGTCGTCTATCCTTTAATCTCCTCAATGTAACTGACATATTGGAGCAATATAAATAAGGGTTTATTCTATGTGAATATATGACTTACTACAATAATACACTTCTAGAAAAACACACCAGAGCTTACCATTGATCAGTGGCTTTGGGATTTGGGGCGTGTATACTTCTGGTTAGAGATGTTCCCGGTTCAAACCTAACCGCCGAACCGACGGTTTTCAAACCGGCGGTTTAAGTTTGGCCGGTTTGGCGGTTTAGGTTTCGGTTTGGGGTTTCCGAAAACCTAAACCGCCGGTTTGGCCGGTTCAAACCGGCGGTTTGGGCCTCCGGCCATTTTTTTTTTAAAAAAAAACAAACCCAACGGCTCTTAAAAGATCCGTTGGTTTGCAAAGTGCCTCAACGGCTCTTTTAAGATCCGTTGGGGCAAGTATATTTTTTAAAAAATAAAATAAAATATTTAATATCCCATCCACAACTTATCCTAATTTCCTATAAATACCCAATCAATCTTCCTCTAAAAATCACACAATCTACAACTCATCTTCTCTACTTTTCTAATCTCTTATTCTCGAAATCTCGATTCCTCGTATTCTTGTTATCTCGATTTCTCGTAATGGCAAAACCAAGTGATCAAATTCCCTCTTCTCAATACTTTCCTAGCACCCAAGAGAGCGAAACACAAATGCCCGACAATCCCGAAGTTACCGAAGTTCCACGAAGAAGTCTCCCCCCTCCGAAAATGCTTACATCCAAAATATTTACGAAGCATTACACCAAGGGGGAGCCGGTGAACGATTATTGTCAAGTGGCATGCAACTATTGCTCGAAGGTGTACAAGTGGAAGGTCAAGGGCGGCTACGGGACATTGCAAACTCACATGAAAAACGTCCATCCAGAGAAGCTCGGGATTTCACGGGGACAAACACAATTAACCGATATTATTTGTTCACATTCATTACCGTTTTCTTATGCCGAATATGAAGGAGTTAGGGAATATAACACTACATATCTTCAACCTTCTTTTAAACCAACTTTTTGGAAAACCGTTTCAAAAGTAGTAACTAAATCTTACTTAAAAAGAAAGAAAAGTTTTTATCGATTGTGGCTAGTTTTGAACATCAAGTTTCAATTTGTAGTGATATTTGGAGTACACAATCACAACAACATTTTTACATGGGCATTACTTTACATTTTATTGATAACGCTATGTTTTTGCATAAATATGTTATTGGATTTCGGCATTTCAATCAAAGGCATAATACACTAGGCATTGCAAGCATGATTAAAACGGTTTTACGAGAATATAATTTACAACATCGAATTTTTTCATATTCTTTTGATAATGCATCCGCAAATACCGCCGCCGTAAACCATTTGGTTGAGGATGCGGGACAATATATAAAAACTCCTTATACTCATCAAAGATGTGCATATCATATTTCTAACTTATGTGTTCAAGATGGACTGAAGGTTTTAGGAAATATGCTAACCCCAATCAAACTTGTTATTGATCATATGTGGCATGACTCCGATTTAAGAAGAAAATGGAGAAATTTATGTTTAAACAAAAACGTTCATCCTATTGCTTTTTCAAAAGATGTTGGAACTCGTTGGAACTCGACTTACAAACTACTTTGTGAAGCCGTACGTTATAAAGTTTTGTTACAAGAATTTGCTTCAATTCACGTACCTTGGTCAATTTTAGATGATGAAAATGTTTGGGAAACTTGTGCCCATATTTGTAATGTTTTAAAAACTTTTAATGATGCAACTAATACCATGAGTTATGTTTACACTCCAACATCTCATAGATTTTTAGAAATTGCCGTTAATGTTTTCGAAGCTTTTGTAAAATGTTTTAACATACCTTCCCTTCTAGAATGTATGCTTGAAATGAAAAGTAAATGACTTAAATATTATGAAAATATTCCCATGATTTATCTTGTAACTGCCGTTTTTTATCCTAGACTTAAACTAGATTGTCTTTCCGATTTATTGACCGCTTATTATGATTGTTTGTGTGTAAACTTAACACAATAAAACTATAATGTTTCTAACATTGTGCAACAAGTTAATACCGAAATTGTAAAATTACTTAGTACATTTGAATCTAGTGCTAGCTCTTCTTCTACCGCACTTAGTCCATCTCCCTCTTCCACTAGTTCATCTTCTTCTCTTTCACTTGCACAACAAATTTTTGCTAGAAGAACAAAAACACCTAGACATTCATCTTTAAATGCGGAATATCAAGATTATCTTAACACTTGTTTTAATTTTGATGATGATGTTGAATTTGATATTTTGGATTGGTGGAAGAGATTAGCTCCCATATATCCAACATTAGTTAAAATTGTACAACAAATCATGGCCGTGCCCGCATCAACGGTTGCGGTGGAGCAAGCATTTAGCCAAGGCGGGAACATTCTCGGTCACAAGAGAACTCAATTGAAGCCCGAGAAGTTGGAGATGCAAGTTTGTATTCAAGATTGGATAAGGGCGGCTAAGCGGAAACACCGGAATGCACCGGTGTACGACTCCAAATCGGATTCCAACTCCGAAGACGCCGGCACTACTTCCGAGTCCGACATCGAAAGGTAAGCAGGATTTAAAAAACTCGGAAGTCCACAAAAAGGTAAGTCAAGGTAAGAGAACTACGTGGGCTTTGATTCCTCTTAATCCTAAGAGGATACGTAGGCAACTGGGAAACCGGTTCAAGCCCTTTATTTTTTCCGAGTTTTTTTTGTTAAATTGAATTTATGTTTCTTTTATTTAATTGGTATAAATTTTAATTACTAGTTTTTATATACTAAGTTTTTTTATAGTAATTTTTTTTATTTCTATACAATATTAATTTATTTTTTTTACATTCTGCGGTCTATATAACATATATATTACTTTTTTTTATTTTTTTTATTTTTAATAAACCGTGCTAAACCGGCAAACCGCCGGTTTGCCGGTTTTATGGGCGCCGGTTTGGGTTTAGGTTTAGGTTTGCAGCCCGTGTCTACTTTTGGTCTGTTATCGGTTAACGTGGTGGACTGAGGACAACACTACTAGTATGAGTACGGTTAAGGTTAGTACATTCTCCAACAATATGCAAGACCATTTATCAGTTTTGTTCTTTCATTTTCGTCCAGGATCCTAAAACAACATATGAACATTGCTTAAGTGTTTCAAGCTAGTCACCACTTCGATCGCTCATGCTAAAATCTTGTTGAGAAACAAGATTTTCTAGGCTCTTTGACCTCTTTCAAAGGTTTAAGTATAGTTTTGAAGCGGAATTGCTATAGGCATGGTGTCCGATTTACAAAATACACACCTCGACGCTATGAGATTACGTTGAATTTATGGAACTTTAATGTTGAGCGTCATCGTCGTAAATATTCAACTACAACGCATGCCGGTGGCGTTGAAGTTCAAAATATACCCCAACAATACATATACTACATGTTTCATATCTTACCCGAAATTCCAAATAACGTTTATTGACGATGTCCGGAATTGAAGGGGGAATTACGTTTTCATTCGAGAATTGCATATTTTGCGGTCCTGATAAGTTTGTTTTTTTGGTAGGAAAGAAGAATCAATGGTCTATGTTACATCTAGTCGCGCTTATTATATATGAAAAAGGATAAATAGACGTCAAATAGGCATAGTTCGACCCCTTACATCAACATCAATAATTCTTATAACACACTTGGGAGGTCTAATTTCCTGTTTTGCCAAACAACTCATATATATATATATATAGGGTCAGGATCCGGTAGGAACCATCCTTAGAGTAGGGAATAGGAACCCCTAAGATTCGTTGGATTAAAATTTGAACGGACATGATGGAAGGTACATAATAAGCTTCCATAGGTGAGATTCATATGATTGTTCAATTTTCACAAATAAAGCATTAAATAATATACATATTAGGAAAACAAATATACTATTTTTAGGCTATCCCAAAATTAAACATCGTTAAGAAACTATTTTTGGGCTATCCCAAAATTAAACATCGTTAACAAATAAAGCATTAAATAATATACTATTTTTTGGGCTATTCCCATTTACTAGTAAAACAATTGTTGAACATTAACATCGTTAAGAAACTCTCTCTGCCATCTTCTTCTGGAAACGAAAAATTATTGAGGTTTTTTTTAAACAAGATTAAGGTTAGTAATTTTTATTCTCAATTTCAATCGTTAATTTTTTATTAATAATAATAGTCGTTAAAAATGCTGCTACATTTGGTTAATCTTCGTTATTTATTTTCAGTCGTTAAAAATGAACAATTCGCTCGTTAAAATTCTAAGGGTCGTTAAAAATGATTTTTAGTGTAGTCGTTAAAATCATAAATTTTTTGATGTTTTGTCGTTAAAATTTTAGTTTCATAAGAATATCATTCAGTCGTTAATTTTAGTTTCATAAGATTTTCATTCAGTCGTTAATTTTAGTTTCATACGATTTTTCATTCAGTCGTTAAAATTTTTTCAATTTCTACTCGTTAAAATTTTTGATCTTTCATGCAAAGTTTAAAATTTTTTTCAATTTCTACTCGTTAAAATTTTTGATCTGTATTATCCAGTCGTTAAAATATTTTTTAAGTTTCTGTCGTTAAAATTGAACAATCTCAGTCGTTAAAATATGATTTTAATCAGTCGTTAAAAATTGATTTTAAGTAGTTGTTAATTTTTAACATTATTTTGGACTTAGTCGTTAATTTGCAATTAATTCTAAATTAACCACCAATTTTTGATCGTTAATTTGATCGTTAAATTTGTTAGGATTGGTCGTTAAAATTTGTTTTGGTAGTTAAAATAAGAAAAAAGACATTTTAACCACCAATTTTTCTCTATAAAATTTTAACGACCCGCAAAATTTTAACGATGACTATATTAATTATATAAAAAATATTTTAACGACCAAATTTTCTCGATAAAATATAATAACGAACCAATATGAAAATAATGTATTACCATAATTTGGTCGTTATTATATTTTATAGAGAAATTTTGGTCGTTAAAATATTTTTATCATAATTCTATTAGAGACAATATAATATTCTGATTAATTATTACCATAAACAATGTTAAATCTTAGACGTTCATCCATATTAATCAAATGGCTATTATAAGTCCCTATTCCCTACTCTAAGAGAGGTTTCTACATGATCCTAACTCTCTCTCTCTCTATATATATAGGAATAGGATCAGGTGAGAACCAAAGTTACGATAATAAATGATAATGGATTTAGACCGCACGATCTAATCCATTTGACGGATATGATGTGATTTATATTAAGGCAATATTTAATGTAAAATTACATGTTTCCATATGAGTTAGGACATATACTTAATTTCCTATTTAAGATATCGTCAATTATTAACAAAATCTTCTATTAATCACCGGTAATTTTTTATTCAATGTAGGGAGGATATTGCACGACTAGGTTATTATTGTAACACCCCGAATTCTGGGAATCCGGAGCGTTACTGGCTAGGACCTCATAGTGGGTACCGGCCTTAGTTTGAGAACAATTTCACAACGGACCTTGCAACAAGGCACAAATATTAAAACAGTAAATCTTTAATTAAAGTACTCAAAATAAAAAAGACATGACCAACATAACACAACCAACTAAGGAAAGTCAACTAAGGAAATAAATAACATTAATAAATAACCGAACACCCGATCCTAGTACGGAAACCCTGGCTGGCCACCTCACTCTCGATCTCTCGGTAGAGATCTAACCTGCATTATCTAACAACACGGTATAAACCGTTAGCTACAATTCTAATACAAAAGTGTCACTAGAGCACAAACACACACAAGGCCATATGCAAAAATCACTCAGCATGCACACACAGATCCCGGTTTATTATCTTTTCTTTACGTGACTTGATCCAATCTAATTTCCATCTTATCTTGTAACACAAGAGTCTCCCGACTCCTGCCCCCGTCCCCGTAAACCAGTAGGGCTGGTGTATGTACCTCTTCCCGTATACCTACTGGACTGGTCGCGGGGCAATCCTCCGGCACCATCGACCCGGACCGACGGTTACGGCACGTTATCATACACTTGTGCCTTACTTAATAACAAAGTAACGTGATCTAATCCGTTCATTTTATTTCTCATAATATAGCACACACCACTCAAATGCACACTTAGTATAAAACGGTAACTAAGTGAGTCCTACGAACTCACCTTATTAGTGCTGGTCTCAAAGTCTCGCGATCTTGCCATCTAAAAGATCCGATTATCCTGTTCCATAAATTATCCAATCTTAGCACCTTTCCAGTCTTAAATTCCGTTCAACTTATTATTCTCCCACTCGGGTATGACGTCTGGCGTCAATACCCTGACCTTGCTTAACTTTTCGATTCAAGGACCTACACGCCCATTCACGCTCTCTTATCCATTTTAAAGTTATTCCCTTGAATTATCTCTAACTCGAAAGGCCACAGAAATCTAAAGTTTACACTTGTACAATTATTCATTGTTCTCGTTCTGGTCTCATTATCACCTTTCTTCGATTACACTAACTTAATATTCCGGTTTCTAAAAGTGAAACACATTTTCTCAAATCTGCTCCCCTGAGGTTCCGATTCTTATTTAGATACCCCTTTTAATCATCCCAATATTCCATTTTCTAAGTACTACCACATTAGTACCATAATAATACGTATTTATCGAGTAAATATGAGAAATTTCCTATTCAATTCTCCGAAACTAAATTCTGGAAATGAACCCAATTCGATTTTACTAACATATAAATATATATCCATTCTTATTCCAGTACTTCCGCTAAATATATCCGACCACTATACCATGCAATATTAACTAATTATTTTATGGCGAATTATATAAATATACGGAATGAAATTATCGACAAGAATGGATACGGGTCTAACCAGTTACGGTTTGGTAGCCTAGTAACGAATAGGTACACGTGGTCGATCGATCCTTACAAGCTATCTGTACCCTCTTCTTCCTTGCGGGCTCAACTCACAGTACCTGTACGTTGTAGAATATTACAGTCTAATATCTCGATCTCCGGCCGGGCTCAATGTCAAAAGGGATAGGGAGACTCACTGTCAGGGTCCTAAGCGAGGGATTCTTCAACCGTTGGCTTCACCCTCGATTTCCCGTCGGTTGGCGTCTATCCGAACTGGAACGAAGGCACACGTAAACACAACAGTGAGCCGTAAAACCGATGAGTAAACTCCACAGAAGGAGGCGGACATGGCTTACCCGGGCTCTTCACGCGCGAGGGAGACATGTCGCCGGTCGCGGGTCGAGATGCAGTGGAGAAGAGGTAGCCGGCAAGGTTGGAGATAAGAGAGAGACGGAAGAGCAGAGAAAGGGAAGTCGAACAGAACGGAAATAGGGAGGTGAGAGGCGTTGGGTGTTATGAGCAGGCAAGGCGAAGGTGGTGTATCGGTTCTCCGTCCACAACAGTTTCGGTTTATGAATGCAGGAGTAACGGCTCATGAGTGTAGAAACAGGAGTTATGGTTTGACCAGCGTTTCGAAGCTGCGGAGTCGGGGAAGACGCTGATGTGGCCAGCTACGTGCTTCAGCGTGGGCTGACTTCCTTGGATCGGTAAGCAAGAATTGTGTGATTGGTTTCGTTAAACAGGAAGAGGTGAAGTGGGCAGGTGTAAAAATGTACAAGGCCAGGAAGAAGACATCTCCAAATAAGCAGCAAGGTTAATTGGGCCATGGGAACAGCTAAGCAGGTCAATGAACGCTCATTTTGGCCGGTTAACCACTACGTCAAAGACGGAACCCGGTTCGGCTGCTTCCCCGATTAAATGAACCCGTTGGTCCGGTTCAAGTTCGGATAAAAGAATAAACGGCATAACTCGATAATCAAACCTGGTCCACGAAAGAATTAACTAAATTTAATTTAATTCGTTAAATTAATTTTCGAAAATTTCCGGTTATTTCAATTACAAACATAAATTATACACGACTCCAAAATGTTATTTATATTAGACCAAATAATGTTAATTATATGTGGGATCATGCATGTATTATAATTGCATGCCAGCTATAAAGTATATATGCACTGTACGTGCATGGTGTTATTTGTGCACACACCTTAAAGCACAACACTAGCACGAATATTAAAGTATGCACTAAACGTGCACAAGTACATACGGAGACAACTAGAAACATATTCGATAGACAAAACGTGTAGAAATACTATATATTTAACACAACTGAGATTTAATTAAATTTTTTTACATTATTATATGAAGCACGAATTAGACTTTATCGATACACGACTAAAAATAGTGAGAAATTCAATAAAATATATCTACTAACACGAATACAAAACATTATTAAAATTATACTACATATAGAAAAAGAATTTTGCTTGCAAACTAGAAAAAAAAATTATATAGTCTAATCGTGCATAGTGAAATGTATTCTAAATAATAATTTGGTTGTCATTATGGTATATAATTCATAGTTACCATATAAAAATTTTCTACATTATTATGCATTAATATTTCCATATATGATCGATTAATCATAGACGTTGATCATTTCATCCGACGATTGATATAGGTTCTTATTTCTTACCGTAACAATGGTTCTTACTTGATCCTGATCCTATATATATATATATATATATATATATATTAAAGTACCCTATGGATTGCTGATGTGGCACTCTAAGATTTCAATACTTCATCCAAATCTTCTTATATTATAAAATTGCCATTCATTTAAATTATATATTTTCAAATTTATTTCTAAATTAATAAAACAAATTCTTTTAGTTAAAAAAATTTGTTAAGAGAAGATTCTAGATTGGTTCTAGACTTTTTACGTAGGATTTAAATCCACAAATTCCTTTTCCTTTTTCTTAAATTATCTAATTTACAAAGTATTTTATTTTATTTTATAATTTTATAATTATTTCTAATATTTATATTTAAAATTTCCTGTTTTTAAGGTAACCGGATCTAATCTACAAAGTATTTTTTTGTTTTTATAATTTTATAACAATTTCTAATATTTGTATTTAAAATTTGTTGTATTTAAGGTAACCGGATATTTTATTTTTATTTTTATAATTTTAAATTACTTGAATTTTCTACTTAGTTATTTTATAATTTTATTTTATCTGAAATTGTAATCGTCATGCGGGTCAGAGGTAGTTAGTTTTAGTTATAATATGTTGTAATTTTTGTGCTATTATATAACGATCTATTATATATATATACCCCTCTTACTATAGAAACATGTTTACTGCGAGAACTTTTAATCTCAGCCCTTGAATGTGCTTAAAAAATGATCTATGGTGGAGTTAAAACAATGGCAAAATTATAATTATAATTAAAATAAGATATAGGGGATCTTTTTCCCTTCTTCCTCTTCACAATGAAAAACTGCTCCTCTCTCATTTCTTCGCTAATGAAAGTGTAACCATCTCCGTTCTCTTTTTATCCGTCTCCGTTCTCTTTCTAGCTTTTTATCGCTAACGAAATTGTATCCTTGAATTGTAATATCTCCTCCCATATTCAATGTCTTGCCATGGATCTTGTCTACAGCGCCTCCATAGTAGCGGGCGATGTTTGCCCCAAGCGGGATCTTGAACACCACAATCATCTTCACCACCTTCCCGGCGTTCAATGCCTCTACTCCTTTTCTCTGATGCTTGTAAATTGTTCTTTTAAAAATTTTGTTCTATGTTTGTAGAAAAGAACATTGTTTACAAGTTAATCCTTTTCTCTGATGCTTGTTAATTGTGTTGGTTATGGTTGTGGAAAATTGACAGTGAATGAGAATTGGCTAAACTGAAACTTGTTGACCACTGGAGTATGTTAAATTTGCCTATAAATTGGTTAAAATTGGTAATGGCTAAGCTTTCGCTTGATGGACAATTGTCTATGCTAAATTGAGACTTATATGCTGAATTGAGTATATGCTGAATTGAAACTTATATTGTTTAATCTCTGCACTCTGAAAATGATGCTTGCTTACCACTAGTGTATGTTGAATTGGGACTTATATTGTTTGTTCCACACGTATAAGCTTTATCTTGATGACAATGATGTACGGACTATTTTTAAGCCTATTAGCTTAAATGGTAGAGAAATGTGTAATAATACACATGATGTGGGTTCGAATCCCACATAGGCTACATTATTGAACAAACTTTTAAATTTTATTCTTCTTCTTAATAAGTTCTAACTTGTCAAATGTTACAAGTCATCATAAGCTAACTTGGGGGTGTTGTATAATTGTATGAAATGAGGTTCAAATCAGGATTTAGTGTTTGGGAAAGTAAGGTATTATATTTCTTTTGATATTTTCCTTTATTATTGACTTGTTGTGTTGTGTGATATGCTACTGTTAACCTAGGTTATAATGTTTGTCTCATACGTGTTGTTTTTGTATGCTATCACGATGCTATGCTTCTGTATGTCACCACATACAGAAAATCAAGCAACATAGTATATTTAAATGGGCAAGAAGCATAATTTTCATAAATGGTCAATCAAAGTAGTTTAGACAAACTCTCCTTATGGTCAAGCAACATAGTTTAGACAACAATGAAGAATCAGCTAAAAAAATCAATAAGAGCTGTTTTCTTATTTTCTTATATGGTCAAACAGAAAATCAATAATAGTAGGTGTTTGGTGTGTTATGCTTCTGTATCTCCCCAAATACCAACAATTATTGTATCTAAAAAAAAGATTAAATAGATTCAAAATGTAAAAATAAACCACAATCACTACAAATTATCTTGTCTCACAAAATACAAATAATCATTGTCATTTAAGATTTAAGAAATTTAGAAAAGAAAGATTTGTCTCTCAAAATAGACCAATATTCAAACAATACACTACAAATTAAAGTAAAAACAAACCACAATCACTGTGTTCCAAAAAAAAGAACAAAAATTGCTTGATAATTTGTTTTTAGTCTGCACCATGCAAGAATGTTGCACCAACATACACTTTAATAGACCCCACAAGTACAAAAAACAAGAAACACACAATGTTACACACAATACAAAAAAATAAGTTAAGTATTGTAACACCCCGAATCCGTAGGACTCGAGGCGCTACTGGGCTAGGATCTCACAATGGATCCTGACCCTAGCCTGACAACAAGTTCACTGGATCTTACAACAAAACACAAATAGATTAAAACCAAAACATCAAACTGAAATATACATATCAAAAGGTATACATGGTACCGTTGAGTACAATCAAAACATGTATCTGTACATACAAAATATCCCATGTCCCACGCAACCCAGTGTACGGAGCCCTCAGCGGATCACCCCATCTAAATCACTCTGCAGTTCTCCTAACCTGCAAAGGATCTACAACACGGTATAAAACTGTTAGCTAACCATACACATATATAAGATCATACATAAGCACAAACACACTTCAAGAATCATAACATAGAATCATGCTGTCACACATTTACCCGGTTAATTATCTTTATAACGTCCAACACTCAAGTCGTATGTATATGAAAATGAACATAGGTGACACGAGGAATATATAATCCTCGCCTTTGGGTCCAATAGCCAGCTGGAGTGGTAAGTTATCACGGGGGGATGAAATGACAAGTTATCACGGCCCTACAATGGGCGATCAATATACCATAGGTCGGTACTAATCAACAACGCATGCTATCAAGCATATACCACACACCATTCATGCATACATCCAATATAAGGATGGTAGCTAAGTAAGTCCTATGGACTTACCTCAACCTCGAAGTAGTCTCAAACACGATCAACTCCAATCTGGAGGAGAACACTGCCTAAATGTAACAACCCAAATCCGTAGGACTCGGAGTGCTATTGGGCTAGGATCTCACAATGGATCCTGACCCTAGACTGACAACAACTTCACTGAATCTTACAACAAGGCACCAATAGATTAAAACAGAACATAAAACTGATATAAATACACATATCAAAAAGGTGATACAAGGTACTGCTGAGTACAAAAGTCAAAACATAAACCCGTACAATATAAATATCCCAACCACGATATCGTCCCCGTGTACGGAACCCTCAGCAGATCACCCCTCCGGATCACTCTGCAGCTCTCCTATCCTGCAAAGGATCTACAACACGGTATGAAACCGTTAGCTAACTATACACATATATAAGAAGATGCTAGAGCACAAACACACATCATAAATAATAAACACTTCAGCATGATATCAAACATTTACCCGGTTTATTATCTTTAATAAGTCGAATCACTTAATCGTATAAATAGATATATATGAAGATAGGTGACACGAGGAATATAATCCCCGCCTCTGAGTACTCTAGCTAGCTGAAGTAGTATCAACACACCTCCCGTGTACCTTATGGGAGTGGTGAGGGTCCTTCCTTTATACTAGATCTGACCTGACTACAGAGAACCTCCCAAACTCCACTACGGGATGAAAGGGAAAGGTTATCACGGCCACTACAATGGGCGGTCAATATAACATAGGTCGGTGACCATAATAACACATGTTATAAAGCATATAACACACACACACACCACTCAAGCATACATCCAATATAAGGATAGTAGCTAAGTAAGTCCTATGGACTTACCTCGATCTCAGAAGTACCTCGCTACGAACAACTCTCAGAAACGTCCACTCCAAACTGGAGGACAACACAGCCTATACAAGGCACACATAGATATATCAATCTACTATCACACAAAGGGGTCACACCTAGACCCAAGGGATCCATAAGGGATCATATCCAACTCGTAAACCTCAAAGCCCTAACCGATATTTCTGTATCATACTCGTCAACATCCGAATCCTCGCATGGTACTAAGTTCCTCATACTAGAAAGGAAAGGAACTACCTAACTATAGGTAGTCCCGGGACAAGACGCACCTGCGTGAACGGAGGACGCAGGGGCGGAACGTAGGAAACCGCGGGCGCGGTGGCACTCAACCGCGGGGGCGGTGACAAGGGTCACTAGCAACGCAGGCACGGCGCGGGCGCTGCGGCACAAGGTCCGCAGGGGCGGTGACTTTTGGCCGCGGGGGCGGCGACAGTGCAAAACAAGATCTCGTGATTCTTCTTCGGTTCTTCACGTGATCAAATTACGTCCTTACCATTCCAAATCCACACACCACATGCACATACACATACCAACCATCAATACCCTTAGCATACATCTAATCATAAGCTAGAAAGATTGAATCAAAGAAGAAGAGAAGGAGAAGAAGCAAGAACTCACCACTACTGAAGATCCTAGGCTGCAGGGAGGATCAACACACACCAAAGCTGGCTTCCAAGCTCAGCAACACACACACTAGCATCATCATCAACCACAAAGGCACAACAAAACTCTTCCAAACCAAAGGAAACCAAGACAAGAACAAGATCAAAGAAGATGAAGGAGAGGCAAGAAGGACGTGAGGAAAGCTGAAGGAAGAAGTGTGAAACCCTTGCTCACGAAGCCAAGGGAGGAATAAGAGGAGGAAAGGTAAAGCACGGTCAAGAGAGTCAACAAAACCGGCTACAGCCGCCGGAAACCGCAGGGGCGGTCCCATGAGCCGCAGGGGCGGGAACCCGCAGGGGCGCCGGTCATGCCCGCGGGTGCGGAAAGGCCAATCTCGGCTATGGTCCGATCTCGGTCCGAAAGAATAGGGGTCTCACATCTCACCCCCCTAAAAACAAGTTCCGTCCCGAAACTTGCAAAGTCCTAAAACCACTCGGACTCAGAAGCCGAGGTAACACTCTCTATAACCTCAAACATAAGCATGGAGGAACTCATCCACTCCAGCAGCAAACTATACAATCTAAGGCCTAGAGGGAAACTATCTCTAGCCAAACCATAAACATATCACAAGGCATAGAGGAAGGACATCTCTAGCCTACTATGTCCATCAAAATAGCATGGAGGAAAGAACCATCTCCAGCTGAATCCTAAACGTATCACAATAGCACGGAGGAAAGAGCCATCTCCAGTTATAAAGAAGAATCATACTAGCACAACAAGATCTAATAAGATCATAATCACATCAAAGCTAGTATAAAATAAACTCATCATAGCATATAAGCATATAAGCAGATAAGACTCACCAAGCTAATACTAAGATCTACTCAGTGATCCTACTGGTGCACCTATCTCGGCATAGAACTTTGGATAGTTCCTCTGGATACTATCCTCAGTCTCCCATGTAGCGTCCTCGGGTCCTCGTCTCGACCACTGTATCCTCAACATAGGAATGTCCTTCGAACGCAGGCGTCTCATACCTCGCTCTAGGACTGCAATCGGATGCTCAACAAACGTGTGGTCCGGCTCAACCACCAAATCCTCATAACTCACAATGTGCCTCGGATCTGGTATGTACTCCCTCAGCTGAGACACATGAAATACAAGGTGAACACCCTCTAATATCGGAGGCAAGGCTAATATGTAAGCTGCGCTCCCAACCCGATCCAGAATCTCGAATGGTCCGACATATCGGGGACTCAACTTCCCCTTAATGCCAAAACGCCTAACACCTCGTGTCGGGGACACTCTCAGCCACACATGGGCTCCAACCCTGAACTCTAGAGGTCTACGCCTCTTGTCAGCATAAGACTTCTGACGGCTCTGTGTAGTCAGCATACGCTTTCTGATCAATGCTACTCGAGCCATATCATCCTGAATCTGATCAGGTGCTAAACCACTGACACTGCTCTGCTCATCCCATCATAACGGGGTACGGCATCTCTGTCCATACAGTGCCTCATATGGGGCCATCCCAATAGATGCATGCCAGCTGTTGTTGTAGGAGAACTCAACAAGTGGGAGATGATCTGTCCACACTTGCCCCCAATCCAACACACAAGCTCGCAGCATATCCTCCAGCGTCTGAATGGTCCTCTTTGACTGACCATCTGTCTGAGGATGAAACGCAGTCGTGAAGTGCAAACTCGTCCCCAGGGCAGTCTGAATCTGCTGCCAAAATCTCGAGGTAAATCGTCCATCTCGGTCTGAGACGATCGTCCTCGGTACACCATGGAGTCTCACTATCTGCCTAGTGTACTCCTCAGCTAATCTGCTCACCGGCCACGTCTCCCTAATAGGAATGAAACGTGCCGTCTTCGTCAATCTGTCTACTATGACCCAAATGGCATCAAAACTCCTGCTCACCCTCAAGCCAGTCACAAAATCCATGGTGACGTCCTCCCACTTCCTCTGTGGAACAGGAAGGGGATGGAGCTCACCTCCAGGTCGGAAATGCTCGATCTTGACCTGCTGGCAGGTCGCACACTGAGCTACAAATCTGGCTACATCGGGCTTCAGCCCTCCCCACCAATATATACGTCTCAAGTCCTGATACATCTTACTCGTATCTGGATGTACAGAGTAAGGTGTACAGTGAGCCTCCTGTAAAATCCTCTGACACAAATCTGTATCAGCAGGTACACAGACGCGACCGTGGCGCCTCAAAACTCCATCTGCTCCAAGCAGAAACTGGGGTGCCTCATCTCGAGACATCCTATCTCTGATCCTCTGTAAAGTCGGGCAGGTCTCCTGTTTCTGTCGGATCTCGCCCAACAGATCAAGAAGGACCTCTAATGTACGCAGTTGGGCATCCTTATCAGGAAACTGGATGTCCAACTCTAACCAGATCAGGTCTCTTTGCAACTGATGCTGAACTGTCAGCCTTGCAATCGCCTGCTCTCGAGGCGTCTTCCTGCTCAGGGCGTCGGCGACAACGTTCGCCTTCCCTGGATGGTACAAAATCTCTAAATCAAATCCTTGATCAGCTCGAGCCACCTACGCTGGCGGTTATTCAATTCCCGCTGCGTGAAAATATACTTCAGACTCTTATGGTTTGTGAAGATCTAACATGTAGCACCATACATGTAATGTCTCCAGATCTTCAGTGCATGAACTACTACTGCCAACTCTAGATCATGAGTCGGGTAGTTCTCCTAATACGTCTTCAGCTGTCAAGACGCATAAGCAATAACTCTGCCTCTCTGCATCAAAACACATCCCAAGCCTAGCTTGGATGCATCACTGTAAACCACAAAATTCTCAGTACCCTCTAGCTGTGCCAAAATAGGGTCAGAAGTCAAACGCCTCTTCAACTCCTCAAAACGCTGCCTGCACTGATCAGACCACACAAATCTGGTAGTTTCCTCAGCAAACTCGTCAGTGGACGGGCAATCACAGAAAAACCCTCCACGAAGCGTCTGTAATAACCGGCTAAGCCAAAGGAAACTACATACTTCCTTGACGTTGGTCGGTGTCGTCCATGCTGCTACTGCCTCAATCTTCGCTGGATCCACCTTGATCCCCTCAGCTGATACGATATGACCCAGGAATGCTACCTCTGGCATCCAAACTCACACTTAGAGAACTTAGCATAAAGTTCTCTATCCCGCAAAACCTGCAATACAGTCCTCAGATGTCCTGCATGCTCCTCTCCACTGCGAGAGTATACCAGAATGTAATCTATGAAACCACCACAAACTGATCTAGGAAGTCGATGAAGATATTGTTCATCAACTCCATAAAGACGGTTGGGGCATTCGTAAGCCCAAATGGCATCACTACAAACTCGTAGTGGCCATATCTGGTCCGGAATGCTGTCCTGTGCACATCCTGCTTCCTCACCCTCAGCTGGTGATACCCGGAACGCAGGTCAATCCTGGAGAACACAGTCTCTCCCTGTAGATGATCTAACAAATCATCAATGCGCGGCAGTGAATACTTGTTCTTGATGGTCACCTTGTTTAGCTCTCTGTAATCTATGCATAATCTCAGTGATCCGTCCTTCTTCCGTACGAAGAGGACAGGTGCTCCCCATGAGGACACGCTAGGGCGAATGAAGCCCTTCTCAACCAACTCCTCGAGTTGCTTCTTCATCTCCAACATCTCAACAGGCGCCATCCGGTATGGGGCCTTCAAGATGGGTCTCGTACCAGGCTCTAACTCGATACTGAAATCCACACTCCTCTGATGCGGCAAACTGGACGGCTGAACAAAAACATCAGTAAACTCACAAACAACTGGGATGTCCTCTACAGCTGGACTCTCCCCTCCTTCATGGCATAACACCAGAAGGCCTCGCAACCCTGTGCAATCAGTCTAGCTGCCCGTATAGCGCTGATAACTGTGCCTACCTTCCCAAGGTCCCAACCTCGAAAAACCTCTATATGGCCTAACTCGGTAGAGAGGGTAACAATCCTCCTACCTACATCTAAGATTGCAGAATGTCTAGCCATCCAATCCATACCTAGAATGACTTCTTCATGCTCTAATGGCATGACAAAGAAGTCAACTAGTAACACACGGGTCCCTACAGAAATGGGACAACCGTGAATCTCACGGGTACCTCTGACCCTACCACCATCGGGTAACCATATAATAAAGGGCATCCCCTCAACTGTATCTAATCCAAGACGCTCTACACAGGCATCAGAAATAAAAGAGTGCGTAGCACGAGTATCAAATAAAACTCTAACAGGTAAACCATGAATCAGAATGGTACCTGTAGCAGTAGGTGCAGCTGGCTCCTTTGCACTCCTCAGCTCAAAAACACGACCCTGTGGGCCTCTAGTATCAGTGGTGCCCCCACCATGGCCTCTGCCTCTACTCGGCCCAAGAGTAGATCCCTGAGTCGTAGGGCGATCTGAGACTCTCTGTTGTCCCTGTATCTGCTGCTGCTGAGGTGGCCTCTGCCCACCTCCCGCTACACTGGCAGGAGAAGAACCCTGCTGAGATGCAGCTCCACCCTAGCGGCAGTAAACGGCTCTATGACCCTGTCTACCACAGGTAAAACACGTCACTAATGGCCTCGTGCACTCGGGCTTCAGATGCCCTGGATTTCCACAGTTAAAACACTGTCGTCCTTTCTCTGTAGTTGGTGCAGATACAGAACGACCTTGACGTCTCTGACTACCCCCAACACTAGCAGCTCCAACCGTACCACTGGCCCGCCCAGTACGTTGTCTCTTCTCAGACCTTCCGGCCTGAGAAGCTCTCCTCTGACCAACTCCCTCTCTCATAATCTGCAACTCTGTCCTGATAGTCCATCAAGGACTCACAATGAAAACTTTCCATGTATGCTCCGGTACCATCCCTCAATCGTCGAGAGAACAGATAAACATGCTGATCAATAGGAGGTGCAGCTGGACCCAGTAAAGCCAGCTCCTCCTGGAACCTCTTGATGGCCTATGAGACTGGCACATCATCAAATCCGGCCTCAACAAAGTCACACAGTTTCTCCCTCCTCAGTGAGGCAGGGCAGAAACGCTCTCTAATCAAGGTCCTCATCTGATCATAACTAGTAACCTGATCCTGTACTGATCTCCACCAGTGTTGTGCCAGCTCTCTAAACAAAGTCTGCACCAACTCGATCTGCCTGTCAGCTGGACAGCGAATAGACTCCAGAGTTGAGTCTACATGCCTGATCCAGAGCTCAACCTCCAACCCCACCTTCCCAGTGAAAGGGGGTACACCCAAATGATGGAATGCCTTCAACCAGGTATCTGGTCTAGGCCCTCTATGCTCCTCCGGTGCTCTGGCAATCTCAGCAGCAGGTACCTGAGTAACGGTGTGGGACCTCTCAGATGGTCCCTCTTGTGCCTATAAATCTGGGGCACGTCTACCGGCTCTAGCAGCCTCCTCAACACGTCTGATATATGCTCGGAACTTTGATCTCCCCATGGATACACGATCAGACTCGCCAGACTGAGCTCTCTATGCCTTCTGTCCCTCAGCTGCCCCGTGCCTAGTCTCAGGAACGACGCTCTCATCAACCTCCTCATGTATCTCTCCCGCATGTGAACCGTCAGTAGGAGTCCTACCCCGTCCTCTACCTAGAGGGGGTCTACCTCTACCTCGTCTTGCTGTTGATAAGGCTCTAGTCTGAACCATCTGCAGAAAACGTAGACCTAACTTAGAAGGCTATATATATGCCATATGTATAGATATATAACAGATCAATCACAGCAGAATATCTATATATATCTATACTGTCGAGATCTTCAGAGGGGCGATGGTTCACGTACACGATAACCCAAAACATTTGTACTCATTTAAAACCAAATCCTTTTGAAAAGTCAGACCCCTTTCGGGTTCTGTTTATTTATCTATTCGAACTTTATTGCAGATTACTAGTGCCATTGTTGTCAAACTGGGCTCTGATACCAACTTTGTAACACCCCAAATCCGTAAGACTCGGAGTGCTACTGGGCTAGGATCTCACAATGGATCCTGACCCTAGCCTAACAACCACTTCACTGAATCTTACAACAAGGCACCAATAGATTAAAACAAAACATAAAACTGATATATATATACATATCAAAAAGGTGATACAAGGTACTACTGAGTACAAAAGTCAAACCATAAACCCGTACAATATAAATATCCCAACCACGATATCATCCCCGTGTACGGAACCCTCAGCAAATCACCCCTTCGGATCACTCTGCAGCTCTCCTATCCTGCAAAGGATCTACAACACGGTATGAAATCGTTAGCTAACTATACACATATATAAGAAGATGCTAGAGCACAAACACACATCAGAAATAATAAACACTTCAGCATGATATCAAACATTTACCCGGTTTATTATCTTTAATAAGTCGAATCACTTAATCGTATAAATAGATATATATGAAGATAGGTGACACGAGGAATATAATCCCCGCCTCTGAGTACTCTAGCCAGCTGGAGTAGTATCAGCACACCTCCCGTGTACCCTATGGGAGTGGTGAGGGTCCTTCCTTTATACCAGATCTGGCCTGACTACAGAGAACATCCCATACTCCACTACGGGATGAAAGGGAAATGTTATCACGGCCACTACAATGGGCGGTCAATATAACATAGGTCGGTGACCATAATAACACATGTTATAAAGCATATAACATACACACCACTCAAGAACACATCCAATATAAGGATAGTAGCTAAGTAAGTCCTATGGAGTTACCTCGATCTCAGAAGTAACTCGCTACGAACAACTCTCAGAAACGTCCACTCCAAACTGGAGGACAACACAACCTATACAAGGCACACATAGATATATCAATCTACTATCACACAAAGGGGTCACACCTAGACCCAAGGGATCCATAAGGGATCATATCCAACTCGTAAACCTCAAAGCCCTAACCGGCATTTCTGTATCATACTCGTCAACATCCGAATCCTAGCATGGTACTAAGTTCCTCATACTAGAAAGGAAAGGAACTACCTAACTATAGGTAGTCCCGGGACAAGACGCACCTGCGTGAACGGAGGACGCAGGGGCGGAACGCAGGAAACCGCGGGCGCGGTGGCACTCAACCACGGGGGCGGTGACAAGGGTCGCTGGCAACGCAGGCACGGCGCGGGCGCTGCGGCACAAGGTCCGCAGGGGCGGTGACTTTTGGCCGCGGGGCGGCGACAGTGCAGAACAAGATCTCGTGATTCTTCTTCGGTTCTTCACGTGATCAAATCACGTCCTTACCATTCCAAATCCACACACCACATGCACATACACATACCAACCATCAATACCCTTAGCATACATCTAATCCTAAGCTAGAAAGATTGAATCAAAGAAGAAGAGAAGGAGAAGAAGCAAGAACTCACCACTACTGAAGATCCTAGGCTGCAGGGAGGATCAACACACACCAAAGCTGGCTTCCAAGCTCAGCAACACACACACTAGCATCATCATCAAACACAAAGCCACAACAAAACTCTTCCAAACTAAAGGAAACCAAGACAAGAACAAGATCAAAGAAGATGAAGAAGATGCAAGAAGAACGTGAGGAAAGCTGAAGGAAGAAGTGTGAAACCCTTGCTCACGAAGCCAAGGGAGGAATAAGAGGAGGAAAGGTAAAGCACGGTCAAGAGAGTCAACAAAACCGGCTGCAGCCGCCGGAAACCGCAGGGGCGGTCCCATGAGCCGCAGGGGCGGGAACCCGCAGGGGCGCCGGTCATGCCCGCGGGTGCGGAAAGGTCAATCTCGGCCAAAAGCCAATCTCGGCTATGGTCCGATCTCGGTCCGAAAGAATAGGGGTCTCACGCTAAAAACAAGGCATAACGAGATATCAAATCTCATATCAATCAAAGGGGTCACACCTAGACCCAAGGGATCCATAAGGATCATATCCAACTTATAACCTCGATAATCTACTAAACCTCAAAGCCATAACCGGCATATATCGATATCATACTCATCAACATCCTATCTTCATACACATACCTAACATGCTACTAACCCGCTCATAATAGGAAAGGAAATGATCAATACTACTCTAAGTAGATCCTATACAAGACGCACCTGCGGAACGAAAAGACGCAGGGGCGGAAAGACAGCAGGCGCAGGCGCTGAGGCACGCAGGTGCGGGCGTTGTGACCGTGGCCGCGGGGGCAGCGGCACTGAGGCGCAGGTGCGGTGACAAGGGTCCCGCGAGGGCGGAAGCTCCCAGGCGCGGGGGCGGCGACAGTACAGAGCGTAATCTCCCGACTTCTCTTCCACTCTTCACGTGATCAACTCACGTCTTCACCATTCCACAACCAAACACATACATATACATACATATTCCACAATCAATATGCATTCTAGGTAGCCAATCCTAAGCTAGGGGAGGAGGAAGGAAAAGGAAGAAGAGAAAGAAGAAAGAAAGAAGAAGAAGAAGACTTACCATGACTGGGATCTCAAGCAGAAGGAAGATCAAAACAATACTCTCAGCTGGATCTCAAGCTCAGCAACAACATCCATCATCATCCACACAAGAAACTCTTCCAAACCAAGGAAAACTCAAGCATAAGATCAAGGAGAAGGAGAAGAGAGAAGAAGGACGTGAGGAAAACTGGAATGAAGAACCCTTGCTCAGCAAGCCAAGGAAAAGGCTAAGAAGGAAGAGAAGAGAGTAAAGCACGGTCAAATGGTCAACAAAGCCGGCTGCACCCGCAAGAAATCGCAGGGGCGGAAATCCTGAGGCGCAGGGACGAAACACTGCAGAAGCCGCAGGGGCGGCTCCACGGACCCGCAGGGGCGGCTCCACGGACCCGCAGGGGCGGCTCCACGGACCCGCAGGGGCGGCTAAGCGGTCTCAGCTCCAAAAGACTAAGGCTCTTACATCTCACCCCCCTAAAAACAAGTTTCGTTCCGAAACTTGTAGGATCCTAAAACCACTCGGACCCATAAGCCGAGGTATAACTCTCGCTACAACCTCAAACACGAGCATGGAGGAAGAACATCTCCAGCAATACTATGTCCATCAAAATAGCATGGAGGAATAACCATCTCCAACTAAACCCTAATTGTATCACAATAGCATGGAGGAATGAACCATCTCCAGCTATAAATATCAATCGCACTAGCACAACAAGATCTAATAAGATCACACATCACATCATAGCTAGTACGAAAATAAACACATCATAATATATGAACATAATCACAACACTCACCAAGATAGTACTAAGATCTACTCGTCGATCCTACTGGTGCATCTATCTCGGCATAGAACTCTGGATAGTTCCTCTGAATACTATCCTCAGTCTCCCATGTAGCCTCATCAGGATTGTCCTTCGAACGCAGGCGTCTCATACCTCGTTCTAGAACTAAAATCGGGTGCTCAATAAAAGTGTGGTCTGGCTCAACCACCAAATCATCATAACTCACAATGTGTCTCGGATTTGGAATGTACTCCCTCAGTTGAGACACATGAAACACAGGGTGAACACCCTATAATCTCGGAGGCAAAGCTAACTTGTATGGTGCGCTCCCAACCCGATCCAAAATCTCAAACGGTCCGACATATCGGGGGCTCAACTTCCCCTTAATGCCAAAGCGTCTAACACCTCGTGTCGGAGACACTCTCAGCCACACATGGGCTCCCACTCTGAACTCTGGGGTCTACGCCTCTTATCTGCATAAGACTACTGACGACTTTGTGCAGTCAGCATCCTCTCTCTAATCAGTGCTACACGAGCAACATCATCCTGAATCTGATCAGGTGTCAAACCACTAACACTGCTCGGCTCATCCCAACATAACGGTGTACGACATCTCTGTCCATACAGTGCCTCATATGGGGTCATCCCAATAGATGCATGCCAGGTGTTGTTGTACGAGAACTCAACTAGTGGGAGATGATCCGTCCACACTAGTCCCCAGTCCAACCCACAAGCTCGCAACATATCCTCTAGTGTCTGAATGGTCCTCTCTGACTGACCATCTGTCTGAGGATGGAACGCGGTAGTAAAGTGCAAACTCGTCCCCGGGGCAGTCTGAATCTGCTGCCCAAACCTCGAAGTAAATTGCCCATCTCTGTTTGAGACGATCGTCCTCGGTACACCATGGAGTCTCACTATCTGTCTAGTGTACTCCTCAGCTAATCTGCTCACTGGCCACGTTTCCCGGATAGGGATAAAACGTGCCGTCTTCGTCAGTCTGTCCACTATAACCCAAATGGCATCAAAACTCCTGCTCGGTCTCAACCTAGTCACAAAGTCCATGGTGACGTCCTCCCACTTCCTTTGTGGAACAGGCAGTGGATGGAGCTCACCTCCAGGTCTGCAATGCCCGATCTTGACCTACTGACAGGTCGCACACTGTGCCACAAATCTGGCCACATCGGGCTTCAGCCCTCCCACCAATATGAACGTCTCAAATCCTAGTACATCTTACTTGTACCTGGGTGCACTGAATAAGGCGTACCGTGAGCCTCCTGTAATATCCTCTGGCGTAAATCCGCATTAGAGGGTACATAGACGCGACCGCGGCGTCTCATAACACTATATGCACCTATAAGGAACTGTGGTGCCTCATCCCGAGACATCCTCTCTCGGATCCTCATCAGTGTCGGGCAGGTCTCCTACTTCTGTTGGATCTCATCCAACAGATCAAGGAGAACCTCTACAATACTCAACTAGGCATCCTCATCAGGAAACTGGATGTCCAGCTCTAACCAGACCAGATCTCTCAGTAACTGATGCTGAACTGTCAATCTCGCAATCACCTTCTCTCGAGGCGTCTTCCTGCTCAGGGCGTCGGCGACAACGTTCGCCTTTCCCGGATGGTACAGAATCTCTAGATCAAAGTCCTTGATCAGCTCAAGCCATCTACGTTGGCGGTTATTCAATTCCCGCTGCGTGAAAATATACTTCAGACTCTTATGGTCTGTGAAGATCTGACATGTAGCACCATACAGGTAATGTCTCAAGATCTTCAGTGCATGAACTACTGCTGCCAACTCCAGATCATGAGTCGGGTAGTTCTCCTCATACGTCTTCAGCTATCTAGACGCATATGCAATCACTCTGCCTCGCTGCATCAATACGCATCCCAAGCCCAGCTTTGATGCATCACTGTAAACCACAAAATCAGTTGTACCCTCTAGCTATGCCAAAATAGGAGCGGAAGTCAGACGTCGCTTCAACTCCTCAAAACTCTGCATACACTTCTTAGACCATACAAATCTGGTAGTGTTCCTCAGCAGACTTGTCATTGGACGGGCAATCATAGAAAATCCCTCCACAAAGCGTTGGTAATATCCGGCTAGGCCAAGAAAGCTACGTACTTCCTTGACGTTCGTCGGTGTCGTCCAAGCTGCTACTACCTCAATCTTCGCTGGATCCTCCTTGAACCCCTCGGCGGAAACAACATGACAAAGGAATGCTACCTCTGGCATCCAGAACTCGCACTTAGAGAACTTAGCATAAAGTTCTCTATCTGGTAAGACCTGCAACACTGTCCTCAACTTTCCTGCATGCTCCTCTCTGCTGTGAGAGTACACCAAAATATCATCTATAAAGACTACCACAATCTGATCTAGGAAGTCGATGAATATGATGTTCATCAACTCCATGAAGACTGCTGAGGCATTCGTAAGCCCAAATGGCATCACTACAAACTCGTAGTGTCCATATCTGGTCCGGAAGGATGTCCTGTGCACATCCTGCTCTCTCACCCTCAACTGGTGATACCCTGAACGCAGGTCAATCCTGGAGAACACAGTTACTCCCTGAAGCCAATCTAACAAGTCATCAATACGAGGAAATGGATACTTGTTCTTGATGGTCACCTTGTTCAGATCTCTGTAATCAATACACAATCTCAACGATCCGTCCTTCTTCCGCACAAAGAGGACAGGTGCTCCCCATGGGGATACGCTAGGGCGGATGAAACCCTTCTCAGCCCACTCCTCGAGTTGCTTCTTCAACTCCAGCATCTCGACAGGCGCCATACGGTATGGGGCCTTCGAGATCGGTCTCGTACCAGGCTCTAACTCTATACCAAAGTCCACACTCCTCTGAGGCGGCAAACTGGACGGCTCAGCAAATACATCTGTAAACTCGCAGACCACTGGGATATCCTCTAACGTTGGACTCTCCCCCTCCTTCATGGCATAACACCAGAAGGCCTCGCAACCCTGTGCAATCAATCTCGTTGTTCGTATCGCACTGATAACCATGCCTGACTTTCCAAGGTCCCAACCTCGGAAAACCTCTATCTACCCTAACTCGGTAGAGAGGGTCACAGTCCTCCTACCTACATCTAATATTGCCTAGTGTTTATCCATCCAATCCATACCTAAAATGACTTCTTCATGCACTAATGGAATGACAAAGAGGTTAACAAGTAATACACGGGTCCCTACAGAAATGGGACAATCATGAATCTCGCGGGTACCTTTGACCCTACTACCATCGGGTAACCCTATACTAAAGTGTATCCCCTCAGTCGTATCTAGACTCAGACACTCAACACATGCATTAGATATAAAAGAATGAGTAGCACCCGTATCAAACAAAACTCTAACAGGTAAACCATGAATCAGAATGGTACTTGTAGCAGTCGGTGCAACTGGCTCATTTGCACTCCTCAGCTCAAAAACTCTACCCTGAGCTCCTCTAGTGTCCGTGGTACTCCCACCACGACCTTTGCCTCTACTCGGCCCAGGAGCAGATCCCTGAGTCGTAGGACGATCTGGGACTCTCTGTTGTCCTTCTGTCTGCTGCTGCTGAGGTGGTCTTTGCCCACCTCCCACTACACTAGCAGGAGAAGAACCCTGTTGTGATGAAGCTCCACCCCGTCTACAAAAGGTAGCTATGTGACCGGGTCTGCCACAAGTGAAGCAAGTCACCGGCGGCCTCGTACACTCTGTTCTCATATGTCCATACTCACTGCAGTTGAAGCACTATATTCCCTTATCTGCA
Source organism: Fagopyrum tataricum (assembly GCA_002319775.1). NCBI lineage: Eukaryota > Viridiplantae > Streptophyta > Magnoliopsida > Caryophyllales > Polygonaceae > Fagopyrum > Fagopyrum tataricum. The sequence continues at coordinate 27,775,012 of CM008280.1, forward strand.
ACCGGTGCAGATGAGGGATAACTCTGGCGTCTTTGGCCTCGCCCAACACTAGCAGCTTCACCAGTACTACTGGTCTGCCCAGTACGCTGTCTGATACGGGGTTAGCCGTCAGTTGGCCCGATCTTTCAACACCAAGACTCTAAATGAAGAAAATGAATAAAAAGATGAAAACTTGAAATAAAAAGATGGAGTAATGATCCAATGATTGTGAAGTATCGATAGATGGATAGATTTGGTCGAACCCTTAAGGCAACCAAGAGCACGATAGGGAAACAAAGGCCCTAACACACAACTTGCAATGACTTGAAGAAGCCCTTCTGCTATAATCTCACACAGAGGGGAAAGCGATTGTCCCCAAAGCACGAGAAGTCACCCGGAGATGATTGAGAGCACCAAATTGCCAATCCAAGTGACACAACTCAAAACAGCGCCAAAGTTGTTGGGAAAACGGATTCCCCTCACACAGTAAGGTGTCTCGATTCCACGAGAAGAATATGGGATAGAAGAGAAAAATACTCGAAAGTACTTGTGTTTAATTTCAATCAAAGCTAACAAAGGAGGACATCCACCCTAGACCTTATATATGCCAGATTTGCGTCATCTAGGGTTTCTTACGGGCTATGGGCTTGATCCAAGATCGAGCCCAATCTAGCTTAAAGAGATAAGATCAAATCTCCAAGAGATAAGATCAAAATAAAAGGAATTAAAAATAAAATAAACTAATTAAAAGCAAGCCCATCTTTTATTTAAAAGATGTCCAAGAATGGGCTATAAATAAGAAGCAAGTTGGGCCTAATTTAGCCACTTAAATTAGCCCGCATTCTTCCTTCTTCCAATGCAATCCAACGTGCTTCTTCTTCATATGGATCAAGTGGATCACGGCCGATTCTTTCTTCCAAGTCTCGGCCATGATCTCGGCTATCTCTCTCCATGTCTCGGTCGGGATCTTCTTCATGGGTAACTCGTCTCTTCTTGCTACTAGGCCCATTAGTGTAAGGGAGTGAAGTCGAGCTGAGAGATGCTCCTGCATCATTCTCCCCCTCTTGAAAAGGATTCGACCACGAATCCATGGAGTGTAGTCTTGAGGGAACTCTGTAAGAATCTCCGGTCGGAGGGCTGGGATATGATGTTTCAGTTGGGTCATCGTCTGACTCCTCGTCCTTCATCTCTACATTCTCAGCATGCGCCTCCTGTGCTTCCTCTCCAGCTATTTCTTCCAACTCCTGCTGGGACGTGCTATCCTCCTGCTACGACTGTTCTTCGTCGTCCGTACCTACATAAATGGCCAAAGTACAACATTTACTAGTGCGAGGTATGAATTTAACATCAATAAGTCTCAAAGTCTTATCTCGAAGAGGATAGAAATACTCCCTGAGTGTAGCATTACACAGATGCCGCGTGGGCTCCCGTGTAGGTAGATCGACTTGCACCGTCACCTTTAACTTGAAATTTTTCAGCTTGAATCCCTCAAAATTAATGACAATGTCCAAGTGAGGGTATTCATTAGCCAGATGAGCCCAGTGATATATAGCCAAAGGTTTGCGAAGGTCGTTGATGACATCGTCAAAACTTTGCAATAGACCGATGTTTTGTATGGACAGCCAGATTTCCTTCTATACATAACTATAGGTAGCACATGTATAAGGGTCAACATCTGAATTTCTAGGAGGACCGTCATTGATGATGATCAACGTCTTCTTTCTCGCGTCCTCCTCCTTACTCTTCTTCTTCTCGTAATACTCAGTAACTGACAAGGCTTATTTCCTATGGTCGTTATTATAAGCTTATCAAGTTAAATCCGAACTTAATACTAATGTATAGTGATTAAGTAAGGGTCGAACCCAAGAGAGTTGAACAAGTTTCTATTCAATTTTAGTTGTTGATTTGGTAACAAAGAGGGGGGATTTGGATTGTTTTAAAACAAGACAAAGACAATAAAAATGTTGGTGAAAACAAGATTGATTTAAGAACTACACTAGGTCGGATCTAAGCATACATATAAATTGGTTGGTTCTTTTTAGAAGTATTCAATATTTGTTCTCATCTTGATCGTATTTATGCATTAAGCCAACCGGCATTAACACAACTTAACTAGTTTATTAATCCGTAAACCTACAAATTAAACCACTAATTAGCATTCTACCAAAGATAAAGAGATACATAAAAGATAAACAACCCGTTAATCTTATTATGTAGTTAAATTCCTTTCCCTTAAATAATCACAACCCGTTTTTACCTAAGGGTTTGCTACTAGATTAAGGACCCGAACCCGGAATCAATTAATCCTAGCCTTTTGCATGCAATTTATACAACTTAGGTGATCAAACTAAGTAGAAAATAAACATGCAAACTAAGTTAAACACAAGGAATATAACACAAAATATATTGAATAAAACTTCTATTAAAAAGAACTTACAACCACTTTATAATGCAGCTTCAATCCACCCAATGTAGCCAAGGGAGTTTAGAAACTCATTACAAAGAACACTATGAATATAGAGGTTTTTGTGTGGAAAATGAGATGAAAATACCTATAGCCAAGGGCTCTATTTATACTACAAAATACATTAAAAAGGAGTAAAGAGGTTGTGCTAACAGCCACCATTAAGGGTGAATTAAAGTGGTTGCAAACAGCCACAATAATGTCCTTAAAGTCGTCAAAAACAGCCGAGTAAAAGCCTCTGACGCTAACCCGCACCCGCGGCCAAGGGCGCCGCGGGGGCGGTTTAGGCAAAAACGTTCCAACTTCTTCTTGGCCGCGGGGGCGGCTCGTCATACCCGCGGGGGCGGCTCGTCATACCCGCGGGGGCGGGTCCTTGAATGCTCTTGAAACGTCTGACTCTTTAACTTCGTAACGCTTCTGGTGAGAATCCGCAGGGGCGGCCCAGAGTTACCGCGGGGCGGTGACACTGGATCTTCGGCTTCACAAGGCCGCAGGCATGGCCGCAGGCAAGGGCGCTGGGGCGCCGTCTTCGCTTCGTTAGGCTGGGTCACCGCAGGGGCGGACAGGGTTGGCCGTGGGGCGGTGACATGTCTCTTCATGACCACGGGCGAAGACGCGGCTGCGGCTCTCGGTGGTGGTCTTCATGGTTGACACCGCAGGGGCGGACTGGAGAGTCCGCGGGGCGGTGACAGGCTTGTCTTGGCCGCGGACGTTGACGCAGGCAGCGGCACTCATCTGTGTTGTCACCGCGGGGGCGGACAGAGGATGCCGCGGGGGCGGTGACAAGTTGTCTTCGGTCGCTGGTGAAGCCGCTGGCTGCGGCGCTGGAAATGAGTGTCACCGCTGGGGCGGTGGGCACCAGAATCTGATCTTCGACGATTTTCTTCAACTCCTAAGTGTTGCTAATACCTTCTTTTGCTTCAATTTGAATCTTTTATCTGGATCACAGTATTAGCAATATAAACTGACTCAAAAACATAAAAACGACTCTAAAAACTACCTAAAATGATAGTGATTCCATCACCTATCAAACTCCCCAGTACTTAGACTCTTTACTCGTCCCGAGTAAACAACACATCAAACAATTCTGCTTACAGGCCTCAGGAAGTATGGCGTAATATAAAAGATGAGGAACAAAAGAGAAAAAATAACCAAAGAAAATGAGAGGAAAAAAAAAAGAAAAGAGAAGGAAATATGAGAAAATGTGAGAAAAACTACTATCCTTATTGCTCCAAGAGTGACCTACCCGGACATCCTCCTTATGACTCCCTTCTTATGTCGCCAACGCCGGAAGGAGAACCTACACTCGATATCGCTCATTTTGCCAAGGAGCCCTTTCGGGTTTTCACCTTGCCACTCTTCTTCTTTTTTTTTCATTGATGATCTCACCAAAAGTCTCACCTCCCTCAAGTCCAATTTTGCACCAACCTAGAGTTGGTCGGACTACCTTCTTTTTACCTAAACCGCCCTTTCGGGTTTTCGGTTTATCCAAGGATTTCCTTGCCTTTTTCTCAATTCTTTTGGCTTTTTCTCTTCTTTTTTTTTTTTTTTTTTTATGAATTACAAAGCTGAATTTAAATCAAATTCAAATGACTAGAAAAATTAAACAAACTCAAAAAAAAAAACAAAAAAAACATGCATGATAAATACCCTCCCCATACTTGAAGAACGCTTTGCCCTCAAAGTGTGAAAATGAAAGCAAAGATAATAAATGGAGAAGGGCAAGAGATGTGGCTCACTAGTGGGATGGTCCGGCTGGACCATCCGGACGTGCTCCGGAGGATACGGGAAGTGGCTGAAAAAGTGCACCTGACGCTGGTACAAGCCGTCAAGGCGGGCTTGCTGTGCGTCCATCCTCACCGCCTTCTTGAGGGTAAAGCCGAAAGCACGCATCTTGATTTGCTCTTCGGTCACGTTTGCCGGCTTCATGCTCATGCAAACGGTGTGGAATTTGCCAAGATGCTTGATTGGGTCTTCCCCACTTAGTCCATGGAAGGATGGGAGTAAGTGGATCAAGCCCGGCTTGAGCTCGAAGTTGACCCCTTCTCCAATTGCCGGTATGGTTACCGCAAGAGGGTGTTGAGTCAAATCCGGCTGCGTGAGTTGTCGGAGTGTTCGGTTCGCCATTTCTTCTTCGTTCCGACGTTGCCTTCTTTGCCGATTGTATGTTCTCTCGATTTCTGGATCAAAAGAGGCAAATTCTATGTTAGTAGCACGGGTTTGAACCATGAAAATGCTCCAAACCAATAATCAATAATCAAAAGTACAATAAAAACATAAATAAAACTCCCCGGCAACGGCGCCAAATTTGACAAGGCTTATTTCCTATGGTCGTTATTATAAGCTTATCAAGTTAAATCCGAACTTAATACTAATGTATAGTGATTAAGTAAGGGTCGAACCCAAGAGAGTTGAACAAGTTTCTATTCAATTTTAGTTATTGATTTGGTAACAAAGAGGGGGGATTTGGATTGTTTTAAAACAAGACAAAGACAATAAAAATGTTGGTGAAAACAAGATTGATTTAAGAACTACACTAGGTCAGATCTTAGCATACATATAAATTGGTTGGTTCTTTTTAGAAGTATTCAATATTTGTTCTCATCTTGATCGTATTTATGCATTAAGCTAACCGGCATTAACACAACTTAACTAGTTTATTAATCCGTAAACCTACAAATTAAACCACTAATTAGCATTCTACCAAAGATAAAGAGATACAAAAAGATAAACAACCCGTTAATCTTATTATGTAGTTAAATTCCTTTCCCTTAAATAATCACAACCCGTTTTTACCTAAGGGTTTGCTACTAGATTAAGGACCCGAACCCGGAATCAATTAATCCTAGCCTTTTGCATGCAATTTATACAACTTAGGTGATCAAACTAAGTAGAAAATAAACATGCAAACTAAGTTAAACACAAGGAATATAACACAAAATATATTGAATAAAACTTCTATTAAAAATAACTTACAACCACTTTATAATGCAGCTTCAATCCACCCAATGTAGCCAAGGGAGTTTAGAAACTCATTACAAAGAACACTATGAATATAGAGGTTTTTGTGTGGAAAATGAGATGAAAATACCTATAGCCAAGGGCTCTATTTATAGTACAAAATGCATAAAAAGGAGTAAAGAGGTTGTGCTAACAGCCACCATTAAGGGTGAATTAAAGTGGTTGCAAACAGCCACAATAATGTCCTTAAAGTCGTCGAAAACAGCCGAGTAAAAGCCTCTGACGCTAACCCACACCCGCGGCCAAGGGCGCCGCGGGGGCGGTTTACGCAAAAACGTTCCAACTTCTTCTTGGCCGCGGGGCGGCTCGTCATACCCGCGGGGGCGGGTCCTTGAATGCTCTTGAAACGTCTGACTCTTTAACTTCGTAACGCTTCTGGTGAGAATCCGCAGGGGCGGCCCAGAGTTACCGCGGGGGCGGTGATACTGGATCTTCGGCTTCATAAGGCCGCTGGCATGGCCGCAGGCAAGGGCGCTGGGGCGCCGTCTTCGCTTCGTCAGGCTGGGGTCACCGCAGGGGCGGACAGGGTTGGCCGCGGGGGCGGTGACATGTCTCTTCATGGCCGCGGGCGAAGACGCGGCTGCGGCTCTCGGTGGTGGTCTTCATGGTTGACACCGCAGGGGCGGACTGGAGAGTCCGCGGGGGCGGTGACAGGCTTGTCTTGGCCGCGGGCGTTGACGCAGGCAGCGGCACTCATTTGTGTTGTCACCGCAGGGGCGGACAGAGGATGCCGCGGGGGCGGTGACAAGTTGTCTTCGGTCGCTGGTGAAGCCGCTGGCTGCGGCGCTGGAAATGAGTGTCACCGCTGGGGCAGTGACACTGCTCCGCGGGGGCGGTGGGCACCAGAATCTGATCTTCGACGATTTTCTTCAACTCCTAAGTGTTGCTAATACCTTCTTTTGCTTCAATTTGAATCTTTTATCTGGATCACAGTATTAGCAATATAAACTGACTCAAAAACATAAAAACGACTCTAAAAACTACCTAAAATGATAGTGATTCCATCACCTATCAGTAACCTCAGTGGGAGTCATGGGCTTCAGTATGAATTCCTTGCCCTGAAAAGTAAAACAATAGCGGTTTGTTTTTCCTTTATGTGTTACATCTCGGTCATACTCCCATGGTCTTCCGAGTAAGATGTGACATGCATGCATGGGTGCAATGTCACATAGAACTGAATCCTCGTATGCTCCAATCTTGAATGCGATATTGACCTGCCGATTGATTTTGACTTCTCCACAGTCATTCATCCATTCGAGCTTATAAGGCCGTGGGTGTTGAATAGAGGTCAACTGCAGCTTGCTAACAACTTCCGTACTTACTAGATTACTGCAACTTCCACTGTCAATGATCATGTTACATACCTTTCCTTGAACCAGACAGCGTGTGTGGAACAAGTTCTCTCTTTGATTATCTTCATCGAGAGAAGGTATGATACTCAATTCTCTCCTAATCACAAAGCAGTCAATAAAATCAGCATTAACAACAAGGTGAGGGGCACATATATAACATGTCAATTCCTTTCCCTATGAGCCGTGGGAAACGGCCTCCTGTTCAGACTCAGTCGTGTCCTTCCCTGCATCATACTCAGCTGGATGCTCAATATAATCAGTCATGGAATCAATGGCATCAACAGGGGATATAATATGTAAAAGTGTGACCAACTCAGCAATGGTCTCATCATCTAAGCATTCAACAATTGTATCTAGTCCATGTTCCACAATAACATTCTCAGGAGAAACATGGTCTAATATACTCAAGGTAAGACAATGATCAAGAACGATCTTACTGGAATGAAGGCATAATCCAGTTTCAAACTCTTCTTCCAGTTTACTCTTTTCTGCTTCATCCCTTTCAGCTAGCAAGATCGGTCTCTCTTCTTCCTCTTCCTCAGCATCTGAATCCGACTCATAATACCCTTTGTCATTGATGAACAATGTCCTTTTGTTGGGACATTCCCGCGCCATGTGTCCTCGTCCTTGACACTTGAAACAAGTGATGTCTCTAGCTCTTGTAGAGGAGCTAGAACCACTTCCTGTGGTGGCGAGGTAGTAGCGTTGCCCAATGCAGAGGCAGTTGTGGGCTGAACCGGGGTCTTGACTGTAACACCACAAATCCGTAGGACTCGAGGTGCTACTGGGTTAGGATCTCACAATGGATCCTGACCCTAGCCTGACAACAAGTTCACTGAATCTTACAACAAGGCACCAATAGATTAAAACAAAACATAAAACTAATATATATATACATATCAAAAGGATGATACAGAGTACTGCTGAGTACAAAGTCAAATAGAAATCCGTACAACATAAACAACCCAAAATCTCACGATAACACCCAGTGTACGGAACCCTCAGCAGATCACCCCTCTGGATCACTCTGCAGCTCTCCTAACCTGCAAAGGATCTACAACACGGTATAAAATCGTTAGCTAACCATACACATATATAAGAAGATGCTAGAGCACACACACATATCAATAAGATTAACACCTCATCATGATATCACACATTTACCCGGTTTATTATCTTTATAACGTTAAGCACTCAAGAGTATATAAATCGGTATATATAAATATACGTGACAAGAGGAATATATATAACCCTCGCCTCTGCGTGCAATAGCTAGCTGGAGTGGTATCAACGCACTTTCCCGTATACCATATGGAGTGGTAGGTGCCCTTCCCGTATACCAGAACTAACTAGCTTACAGAGAACTTCCCAGACTCCACTACGGGATAAAAGGTAAGTTGTCACGACCACTACAATGGGCAGTCAATAAAACATAGGTCGGTAATGAACCATATCACATGCTATAAAGCATATAACAAACACCACTCAAGCATACATCCAATATAAGTATAGTAGCTAAGTAAGTCCTGTGGACTTACCTCAATCTCAGAAGTAGTATCACTACGATCAACTCTCACTCAGGTCCACTCCAAACTGGAGGACAACACGGCCTATACAAGGCATACATATATATATATCAAACTCCTATCACACAAAAGGGTCACACCTAGACCCAAGGGATCCATAAGGATCATGTCCAACTCGTAAACCTCAAAGTCATAATCGGCATATCTATATCATACTCATCAACATGAGATATCTAGCATGGTACTAAGTCCCTCATACTAGGAAAGGAAAGGAGCTACCCAACTATAGGTAGTCCCGGGACAAGACGCACCTACGTGATCAAGGGACGCTGGGGCGGAATAGACAACCCACAGGCGCGACAGGGAGCAACCGCAGGCGCGGTGACAAGGAACGCAGGCAACGCAGGCAAGGGGCGGGCGCTGCGGCACGGCTTCCGCAGGGGTGGCGACGTCCAGGCGCGGGGGCGGCGACGATGCAGAAAGCGATCTCGCGGCTTCTCTTCGGCTCTTCACGTGATCAAATCACGTCTTCTCTCATCCAAAACCACACACATACATATACATACACAAACCAACATCAATCTACATCCACATAAGCTAAGATGATGGAATCAAGGAAAGAAAGAAGGAGAAGCAAGCTCACTTACCACCCTTGTGGTCCTAGGCTGCAGGGAGAGATCACACACCTCAGTAGCTGGCTTCCAAGCTCAACATACACACATCCATCATCAACATCAACCACAACACACAACTATCAAGCAAAACTCCAAGGAGAACCAAGAACAAGATCAAAGAAGATGAAGGAGAAGCAAGAAGGACATAGGTCTGGAATGGGAAAGTGAAGAAGGTAACCCTTGCTCAGCAAGGAAACAAAAGAAATAAAGCAAAGGGTAAAGCACGGGTCAAAGAAGTCAACAAAACCGACTGCAGCCACCGAAAACCACAGGGGCGGTTCCCTGAGCCGCAGGGGCGGAAACCCGCAGGTGCGACAGTCATGCCCGCGGGTGCGGAAAGGCCAATCTCGGCCAAATCCAATCTCGGCTAAGGTCCAATCTCGGTCTGAATGAGTAAGGCTCTTACATCTCACCCCCCCTAAAAACAAGTTTCGTCCCGAAACTTGCAAAGTCCTGAAACCACTCGGACTCATAAGCCGAGGTACAACTCTCTCTATAACCTCAACATAAGCATGGAGGAACTCATCAACTCCAGCAGCAAACTATACTATCCAGGGCATAGAAAAAAACCATCTCTAGCCAAACCATAAACATATCAGAAGGCATAGAGGAATCACATCTCTAGCCGTATCATAACCATAACAGAAAGGCATGGAGGAAATACATCTCCAGCAACACTATGTCCATCAAGATAGTAGGGAGGAAAAACATCTCCAGCTGAACCTATCATATCACAATAGCATGGAGGAAAGAACCATCTCCAGCTATAAACAAGAATCATACTAGCACAACAAGATCTAATAAGATCATAATCACATCAAAGCTAGTATGAAAATAAACACATCATAGCATATAAGCACATAACACTCACCAAGATAGTACTAAGATCTACTCGGTGCATCTAACTCAGCATAGAACTCTGGATAGTTCCTCTGGATACTATCCTTAGTCTCCCATGTAGCCTCATCAGGTCCTCGTCTCGACCACTGTATCCTCAGCATAAGAATGTCCTTCGAACGCAGGCGTCTCATACCTCGTTCTAGGACTGCAATAGGGTGCTCAACAAAGGTGTGGTTCGGCTCAACCACTAAATCATCATAACTCTCGATGTGTCTCGGATCCGGTATGTACTCCCTCAGCTGAGACACATAAAATACAGGGTGAACACTCTCTAATCTCGGAGGCAAGGCTAATCTGTAAGGTGCGCTCCCAACCCGATCCAGAATCTCCAACGGTCCGACATATCGGGGGCTCAACTTCCCCTTAAGGCCAAAACGCCTAACACCTCGTTTCGGGGACACTCTCAGCCACACATGGGCTCCAACTCTGAACTCTAGAGGTCTACGCCTCCTATCAGCATATGACTTCTGGCGGCTCTACGCAGTCAGCATCTGCTCTCGAATCAGTTCTACTCGATCCATATCATCCTGAATCTGATCAGGTGCCAAACCACTAACATTGCTATGCTCATCCCAACATAATGGGGTACGACATCTCTGTCCATACAAGGCCTCATATGGGGCCATCCCAATAGATGCATGCTAGCTGTTGTTGTATGAGAACTCAACAAGTGGGAGATGATCCGTCCACACTTAATCCAACACACAAGCTCGCAACATATCCTCCAGCGTCTGAGTGGTCCTCTCTAACTGACCATCTGTCTGAGGATGGAACGCAGTCGTGAAGTGCAAACTCGTCCCCAGGGCAGTCAGAATCTTCTGCCAAAACCTGGAGGTAAATCGTCCATCTCTGTCTGACACAATCGTCCTCGGTACACCATGGAGTCTCACTATCTGCCTAGTGTACTCCTCAGCTAATCTGCTCACCGGCCACGTCTCTCTAATAGGAATGAAACGTTCCATCTTCGGCAATCTGTCCACAATGACCCAAATGGCATCAAAACTCCGGCTCAGCCTCAGTCTAGTCACAAAATCCATGGTGACATCCTCCCACTTCGACTGTGGAACAGGAAGTGGATGGAGCTCACCTCCAGGTCTGAAATGCTCGATCTTGACCTGCTGGCAGGTCGCACACTGTGCCACAAATCTGGCCACATCGGGTTTCAGCACTCCCCACCAATATAGACGTCTCAAATCCTGATACATCTTACTCGTACCTGGATGTACAGAGTAAGGTGTACAGTGAGCCTCCTGTAAAATCCTCTATCTCAACTCCGCATCAGCGGGTACACAGACGCGACCGCGGCGCCTCAAAACTCCATCTTCTCCTAGCAGGAACTGTGGTGCCTCATCCCGAGACATCCTATCTCGTATCCTCAGTAGTGTCGGGCAGGTCTCCTACTTCTGTTGGATCTCACCCAACATATCAGGAAGAACCTCTAATGTACGCAGTTGGGCATCCTCATCAGGAAACTAGATGTCCAACTCTAACCAGATCAAGTCTCTCTGCAACTGATGCTGAATTGTCAGCCTCGCAATCGCCTGCTCTCGAGGCGTCTTCCTACTCAGGGCGTCGGCGACAACGTTCGCCTTCCCTGGATGATACAAAATCTCTAAATCAAAGTCCTTGATCAGCTCGAGCCACCTACGCTGACGGTTATTCAATTCCCGCTGCGTGAAAATATACTTCAGACTCTTATGGTCTATGAAGATCTGACATGTAGCACCATACAGGTAATGTCTCCAGATCTTCAGTGCATGAACTACCGCTGCCAACTCTAGATCATGAGTCGGGTAGTTCTCCTCATATGTCTTCAGTTGTCGAGACGCATAAGCAATCACCCTGCCTCTATGCATCAAAACACATCCCAAGCCTAGCTTGGATGCATCACTGTATACCACAAAATCCCCATTACCCTCTGGTTGTGCCAAAATAGGAGCAGAAGTCAAACGCCTCTTCAACTCCTCAAAACTCTGCATGCACTGATCAGACCACACAAATCTTGTAGTGTTCCTTAGCAAAATCGTCAGTGGACGGGAAATCACAGAGAATCCCTCCACGAAGCGTCTGTAATAACCGGCTAGGTCAAGGAAGCTACGTACTTCCTTGATGTTCGTCGGTGTAGTCCATGCTGCTACTGCCTCTATCTTCGCCGGATCAACCTTGATCCCCTCAGCTGAAAGCACATGATCCAGAAAGGCTACCTCTAACATCCAGAACTCACACTTAGAGAACTTAGCAATAAAGTTCTCTATCCCGCAAAACCTGCAATACAGTCCTCAGATGTCCTGCATGCTCCTCTCCACTGCGAGAGTATACTAGATTATCATCAATAAAAACCACCACAAACTGATCCAGGAAGTCGATGAAGATACTGTTCATCAACTCCATAAAGACGGTTGGGGAATTCGTAAGCCCAAATGGCATCACTACAAACTCGTAGTGGCCATATCTGGTCCGGAATGTTGTCTTGTGCATATCCTGCTTTCTCACCCTCAGTTGGTGATATCCTGAACGCATATCAATCCTGGAGAACACAGTCGCTCCCTGTAGCTGATTTAACAAATCATCAATACGAGGCAGTGGATACTTGTTCTTGATGGCCACCTTGTTCAGCTCTCTGTAATCTATACATAACCTCAGTGATCCGTCCTTCTTCCGTACGAAGAGGACAGGTGCTCCCCATGGGGACACGCTAGGGCGAATGAATCCCTTCTCAGCCAGCTCCTCAAATTGATTCTTCAGCTCCAGCATCTCGACAAGCGTCATCCTGTATGTGGCCTTCGAGATAGGTCTCGTACCAGGCTCTAACTCGATACTAAAATCCACACTCCTCTGAGGCGGAAAACTGGATGGCTCAGCAAAAACATTAGTAAAATCACAAACCACTGGAATATCCTCTACAACTAGACTCTCCCCCTCCTTCATGGCATAACACCAGAAGGCCTCGCAACCCTGTGCAATCAATATAGCTGCCCGTATAGCGCTGATAATTGTGCCTGTCTTTCCAAGGTCCCAACCTCGGAAAACCTCTATCTAGCCTAACTCGGTAGAGAGGGTAACAGTCCTCCTACCTACATCTAAAACTGTAGAGTGTCTATCCATCCAATCCATACCTAGAATAACTTCTTCATGCTCTAATGGCATGACAAAGAAGTCAACTAGTAACACACGAGTCCCTACAAAAATGGGACAACCGTGAATCTCACGGGTACCTCTGACCCTACCACCATCGGGTAACCCTATAATAAAGGGCATCCCCTCAACTGTATCTAAACCATGACGCTCTACACAAGCATCAGAAATAAAAGAGTGCGTAGCATCAATATCAAATAAAACTCTAACAAGTAAACCATGAATCAGAATGGTACCTATAGCAGTAGGTGCAGCTGGCTCCTTTGCACTCCTCAACTCAAAAACACGACCATGTGGGCCTCTGGTATCAATGGTGCTCCCACCATGAACACTGCCTCTACTCGGCCCAGGAGCAGATCCTTGAGTCGTAGGGCGATCTGGGACCCTCTGCTGTCCCTGTGTCTGCTGCTGCTGAGGTGGCCTCTGCCCACCTCCCGCTACACTGGCAGGGGAAGAACTCTACTGAGATGAAGCTCCGCCCTGGCGGCAGTAAACAACTCGGTGACCTTGCCTACCACAGGTGTAGCAAGTCACTAATGGCCTCGTGCACTTGGGCCTCATATGTCCTGGATCACCACATTTAAAACACTGACGTCCCTTATATGCAACCGGTGCAGATGAGGGCTGACTCTAGCGTCTTTGACCACGCCAACCACTAGCAGCACCACTGGTTTGCCCTGTACGCTGCCTCTTCTCAGACCCTCCGGTCTGAGAAGCTCTCCTCTATCCGGCTCGCTCCCTCTCACAGTCGGAAGCTCTGTCCTGATAATCCATCAGAGACTCACAGTGGAAACCCGCCATATAGGTCCGGGTAGTATCCTTCAGTCGTCGGGAAAAGAGATAGACGTGCTGATCTGCAGAAAGTGCAGTTGGTCCCAGTAATGCCAGCTCCTCCTGAAACCTCCTGATGGCCTCAAAGACTAGTACATCCTCAAATCCAGCCTCAACAAAATCTCGCAGATTCTCCCTCCTAAGTGAGGCAGGGCAGAAACGCTCTCTAATCATCGTCCTCATATGCTCATAACTGGTAACCTGACCCCGTACTGATCTCCACCAGTGTTGTGCCAAGTCACGGAATAAAGTCTGAACCAGCTCGATTTTTCTGTCAGCTGGACATCAAATAGACTCCAGAGCTGAGTCTACATGCCCTATCCAGAGCTCAACCTCTAACCCCACCTTCCCAGTGAAAGGGGGTACACCCATCTGATGAAAAGCCTTCAACCATGTGTCTGGTCTAGGCCCTCTATGCTCCTTTGGTGCTCTGGCAATCTCAGCAGCAGGTACCGGTATAGCTGGCACCTGAGTAACGGTGTGAGACCTCTCAGATGGTCCCTCTTATGCTTGTAAATCTGGGGGTATGTCTACCGGCTCTGGCAGCCTCCTCTACTCGTCTGATATAAGCTCGGAACTCTGATCCCCCCATGGAGACACGATCAGACTCACCAGACTGGGCTCTCTGTGCCCCCTGTCTCTCAGTTGCACCGTTCTCAGTCTCTGGAACGACGCTCTCAATAACCTCCTCATGTATCTCTCCCGCTGCATGTGAACCGTCAGTAGGAGTCCTACCCCGTCCTCTACCTAGAGGGGGTCTACCTCTACCTCGCCTAGCTGCAGGTAAGGCTCTAGTCTGAACCTTCTGCAGAAGACGTAAACCTAACTTAGAAGGCTATATTTATGCCGTATGTATAGATATATATCAAATCAATCAAAACAGAATATCTATATATATCTATATTGTAGAGATCTTCAGAGGGGCGATGGCTCACGTAGACAATATCCCAAAACATTTGTACTCATTTCAAAACCAAAACCTTTTGAAAAGTTAGATCCCTTTCGGGTTCTGTTTATTTATCTATTCGAACTTTATTGCAGATTACTAGTGACATTGTTGTCAACCTGGGCTCTGATACCAAATTTGTAACACCACAAATCCGTAGGACTCGAGGTGTTACTGGGTTAGGATTTCACAATGGATCCTGACCCTAGCCTGACAACAAATTCAATGAATCTTACAACAAGGCACCAATAGATTAAAACAAAACATAAAACTGATATATATATATATATATATATATATATATATATATATATATATATATATATATATATATATATATATATATACATATCAAAAGGATGATATAGAGTACTGCTGAGTACAAAGTCAAACTGAAATCCGTAAAACATAAACAACCCAAAATCCCACGATAACGCCCAGTGTACGGAACCCTCAGCAAATCACCCCTCTGGATTACTCTACAGCTCTCCTAACCTACAAAGGATCTACAACACGGTATAAAACCGTTAGCTAATCATACACATATATAAGAAGATGGTAGAGCACACACACATATCAATAATATTAACACCTCATCATGATATCACACATTTACCCGGTTTATTATCTTTATAACGTTAAGCACTCAAGAGTATATAAATCGGTGTATATAAATATACGTGACACGAGGAATGTATATAACCCTCGCCTCTGCGTGCAATAGCTAGCTGGAGTGGTATCAGTGCCCTTTTCCGTATACCATATGGAGTGGTAGGTGCCCTTTCCGTATACCAGAACTACCTAGCTTACAGAGAACTTCCCAGACTCCACTACGGGATGAAAGGGAAGTTGTCACAACCACTACAGTGGGCTGTCAATAAAACATAGGTCAGTAATGAACCATATCACATGCTATAAAGCATATAACAAACACCACTCAAGCATACATCCAATATCAGGATAGTAGCTAAGTAAGTCCTATGGACTTACCTCAATCTCAGAAGTAGTATCACTACGATCAGCTCTCACTCAGGTCCACTCTAAACTAGAGGACAACACGGCCTATACAAGGCATACATATATATATATATATATATATATATATATATATATATATATATATATATATATATATATATATATATATATATATCAAACTCCTATCACACAAAAGGGTCACACCTAGACCCAAGGGATCCATAAGGATCATGTCGAACTCGTAAACCTCAAAGTCGTAACCGGCATATCTATATCATACTCATCAACATCCGATACCTAGATTGGTACTAAATCCCTCGTACTAGGAAAGGAAAGGAGCTACCCAACTATAGGGAGTCCCGGGACAAGACGCACCTGCGTGATCAAGGGACGCAGGGGCGGAATAGACAACCCGCGGGCGCGGTAGGGAGCAGCCGCAGGCGCGGTGACAAGGAACGCAGGCAACGCAGGCAAGGTGCGGGCGCTGGTGCGGGCGCTGCGGCACGGCTTCCGCAGGGGCGGCGACTTCTAGGCGCGGGGGCGGCGACGATGCAGAAAGCGATCTTGCAGCTTCTCTTCGGCTCTTCACGTGATCAAATCACGTCTTCTCTCATCCAAAACCACACACATACATATACATACACAAACCAACATCAATCTACATCCACATAAACCTAAGCTAAGAAGATGGAATCAAGGAAAGAAAGAAGGAGAAGCAAGCTCACTTACCACCCTTGTGGTCCTAGGTTGCAGGGAGAGATCACACACCTCAGTAGCTGGCTTCCAAGCTTAATATACACACATCCATCATCAACATCAACCACAACACACAACTCTCAAGCAAAACTCCAAGGAGAACCAAGAACAAGATCAAAGAAGATGAAGGAGAAGCAAGAAATACGTAGGTCTGGAATGGGAAAGTGAAGAAGGTAACCCTTGCTCAGCAAGGAAACGAAAGAAGTAAAGCAAAAGGTAAAGCACGGGTCAAAGGAGTCAACAAAACCGGCTGCAGCCGCCGGAAACCGCAGGGGCGGTTCCCTGAGCCGCAGGGGCGGAACCCGCAGGGGCGGCAGTCATGCCCGCGGGTGCGGAAAGGCCAATCTCGGCCAAAGCCAATCTCGGCTAAGGTCCAATCTCGGTCCGAATGACTAAGGCTCTTACCATGACGTCTCGGATGGGTGTATCTCGGCCGGAATCTCGGCCATTGTCTCGGCCGGCATTTCCTCTCCATGTGGTATTCGGAGATCTCTTGTCTTGACTTCGTAATTTCAGCTTCTTCTACACTCTTACAGCAAAGTGCAGCAAATCTGTCAGGTTAGAATAAGCATACAATTCTATTTCGTGAGCCAAGTAAGGGTGTAATATCCTAAGATAACGAGCCATAGTAGCTTCCTCCTCTTCCTGCACATCGGCTCAAACTATAGCCATTTCCATGGCTGCATACACCTCTTCTGCGCTCATAGAACCTTGCTTAAGGTTCTCCAGTCGCTGGCGCAGATCTCGTCCATGGTAAGGTGGCACGAACCGGGCTTTCATGATAGCCTTCATTTGTTCCCACGTGGTGATGTCTTCATCTAACATTCTTCTTCTCTCCTTCAACAAGTTATTCCACCACATTAAGGCATAACCAGTGAATTCAAGGGCAGTGTATTGTACCTTCTTTGTGTCTGAAACATTATGATAGCTCCAGATCTGTTCTACCTTTGCCTCCCAGATAAGGTACAAATCAACATCACACTTCCCTTCAAATGGGGGTATCTTCACCTTAGCCTTAGAATATACTTACTTTAGTCTCTAGTACTGGATGTTCATCGTCGAAGTCCAACTCTCTCCGTAAGACTCGTCTAGGTTGTATGAGTCCCGGATTGGCCCGAAATATGGGCTGACGAGGTGGTGGTGGCTCCATCCGTGGGGGTGCCCTTGCGTTTTGTGCCTCGATAGCATCTAATCTTTCCATGACGCAGGCCATCGTAGTCTCGAAGTCCGTACCTCGTGGAACTTCGGGTATTTGGTTCTCGTCTTCCCTTCCTGCAAACATGACTCAAAACAAGCAAACACGTCAAGGTTAGTTAAAGATAAGCTCTTAGACTACCCTCTTCAAGTGTCTCACTCAGATCCTATCTCGTAAGCTTCGCAACTTCCTCTTAGCCGGTTTGCGAGGATCACTGTGAATCTACCAGAAAATTTTCTCAAGCAATCAATAGGTTAATGCGTTCAGGCTAGAAAACAAGGTGAACGAACCAGATCTCAAATAGAAAAGGCTTTTTATGTGGTGCTAGCTAGAAAAGCAAAACTAATCTCGCCTGCAATATCCTCAACCAACAAATCAATAATCTCAAAATAGAAAAGATATTTTGCGGCCTTTTGAAAATTAAAATACAAAAAGGGAAAAGGGAAATAAAAGAGAAAAGGCAATAATGGAAAAAAGGAAATAAGCAAAAAGGAAAGGAAGGCAAAATGAAACAAGGAAAAAGATAAAAGGGAAAAGGGAAAGAGAAAAAGAGAAGGAGTGCAATTTATGGTTGCCTTGCAGCGATGGAGGGAGCTCCCAAAGAAGCATATATATATCAATCACGCTCAAAAGGGACGCCTGCGAAAACAAAACTCGCACAAGATGCACAACCGCGGAAACTGAATGACTTAGCTCGCAAATAACGTCTTCCTTTTTTTTCTTTTTTTTTTTGTAACTAAGCACTTGCGAGACTAACCAAGGGCGGCGGCGGCGGGTGGCAGACCGGCGGCTGAACCTCTTTGGTTCCGATTTTTTTTTTTTGTGGATCTCGGTTGATGGGCCAAGATAGGTCGGGTTGAGCCGGGGTTAGGGTTTAGCGACGCCGGAGGCAACGGCGGGTGGCAGACCGGCGGCTGAACCTCTTTGGTTCCGATTTTTTTTTTGTGGATCTCGGTTGATGGGCCAAGATAGGTCGGGTTGAGCCGGGGTTAGGGTTTAGCGACGCCGGAGGCGACGGCTAGGGTTAGGGTTTAGCGACGCCGGAGGCGACGACTAGGGTTTCCGGTAGGGTTTCGAGGGGGCGACGGCTGCGGCGCAGAGAACCAATCTCGGCCGGGATGGAGTGCGGGTTTCGGCTGAAACCGAGGGCTGGGGTGACTGAGATCGGCGGCTGGGGTAGGTCGGCGGCTGGCGGAGCGGCAGCTGGGTTGGGCGGCGGCCGGCGAAGCGGCGGGAAGAGGGCGGCGGGGGCGTTTTTGTGGTGGACGGGTTAAATTCCGATCAATACAAGAAAAAGATCGAATCTTAGGCAAAAAAAAATGTATTAAAATTAACAATTGGCCACGAAAATCCTTCTTTTCAAGAAATTGAATGCGGAATTGAAAATCGCAAAAAATAACGAGAATAGTATAAACTAACCGTTACAGATTCGGCTCCGGTGACTCTTTTTGTGTAGAACTTCCTTGACGGATCTTGAAAGCTCGATTTTTTTTGTGTTTTATATGGGACTTGAGAAGGTGTTGATGAACCTAAAGCTCTGGTACCAATTTGATACGGGGTTAGCCGTCAGTTGGCCTGATCTTTCAACACCAAGACTCGAAATGAAGAAAATGAATAAAAAGATGAAAACTTGAAATAAAAAGATGGAGGAATGATCCAATGATTGTGAAGGATCGATAGATGGATAGATCTGGTCGAACCCTTAAGGCAACCAAGAGCACGATAGGGAAACAAAGGCCCTAACACACAACTTGGAATGACTTAAAGAAGCCCTTCCACTATAATCTCACACAGAGGGGAAAACGATTGTCCCCAAAGCACGAGAAGTCACCCGGAGATGATTGAGAGCACCAACTTGCCAATCCAAGTGACACAACTCAAAACAGCGCCAAAGTTGCCGGGCAAACGGATTCCGCTCACACAGTAAGGTGTCTTGATTCCACGAGAAGAATATGGGATATAAGAGAAAAATACTCGAAAGTACTTGTGTTTAATTTCAATCAAAGCTAACAAAGGAGGACGTCCACCCTAGACCTTATATAGGCTAGAAGTGCGTCATGTAGGGTTTCTTACGGGCTTTGGGCTTGATCCAAGATCGAGCTCAATCTAGCTTAAAGAGATAAGATCAAATCTCCAAGAGATAAGATCAAAATAAAAGGAATTAAAAATAAAATAAACTAATTAAAAGCAAGCCCATCTTTTATTTAAAAGATGTCCAAGAATGAGTTTTTAAATAAGAAGCAAGTTGGGCCAAAATTAGCCACTTAAATTAGCCCGCATTCTTCCTTCTTCCAATGCAATCCAACGTGCTTCTTCTTCATATGGATCAAGTGGATCACGGCCCATTCTTTCTTCCAAGTCTCGGCCATGATCTCGGCTATCTCTCTCCATGTCTCGGTCGAGATCTTCTTCATGGGTAACTCGTCTCTTCTTGCTACTAGGCCCATCAGTGTAAGGGAGTGAAGTCGAGTTGAGAGATGCTCCTGCATCACTGTCTCTTCTCAGACCCTCCGAGTCTGAGAAGCTCGCCTCTACCCAGCCCACTCTCGCTCATAGTCAGAGGCTCTGTCTTGATAGTTCATCAAGGACTCACAGTGAAATCCCGCCATATAAGTCCGGGTAGCACCCCTCAGTCGTCGGGAGAAAAGATACACATGCTGATCTGTAGGAGGTGCAGTTGGACCCAGTAAAGCCAGCTCCTCCTGGAACCTCCTAATAGCCTTTGAGACTGGTACATCCTCGAATCCAGCCTCCACAAAATCCCGCAGTTTCTCCCTCCTCAGTGAGGCAGGGTAGAAACGCTCTCTAATCATGGTCCTCATTTGATCATAACTGGTAACCTGACCCCGTACAGATCTCCACCAATGTTGTGCCAAATATCTGAATAGAGTCTGCACTAACTCTATCTGTCTGTTAGTTGGACATCTGATAGACTCAAGAGTTGAGTCTACATGTCCGATCCACAACTCCACCTCTAGCCCCACCTTCCTAGAGAAAGAGGGTACTCTCATCTGATGGAATGCCTTCAACCAAGTATCTGGTCGAGGCCCTCTATACTCCTCCTGAACCCGAGCAGTCTCAGTAGCATGTGCATGTACAGCTGGCACCTGAGTAACTCCATGGGATCTCCCAGATGATCCCTCCTGTGCTGGCAGATCAGGGGCACGTCTACCTGCTCTGGCAGCCTCCTCAACTCGTCTGATATACTCGCGGAATGTTGGTCCCTCCATGGAGACACGATCCGAGTCATTTGACTGGACTCTCTGTGATCTCTGGCTCCCGGCTGCACCTTTCCCAGTCTCAGGAACAACACTCTCAGCAACATCCTCGTGAATCTCCTCCGTTGTACGTGTATCACCAGCGGAAATCCGACCCCGTCCTCTACCTGCTGAAGAAAGAGGGGGTCTACCCGTACCTCGTCCAACTGCAGATAAGGCTCTAGTCCGAACCACCTGTAGGGTATAAACCTAACTTAGAAGGCTATATATATGCCATATGTATAAATATCTATAAAGTCAATCACTACATAATATCTATATATATCTATACTGTCGAGGTCTTCAGAGGGATGATGGCTTCTCGTACACGCTATCCCAAAACACTTTGTACTCATTTCAAAACCAAAACCTTTTGAAAAGTCAGACCCCTTTTGGGTTTTGTTTATTCATCTATTCGACTTTTATTGCAGATTGCAAGTGCCATTGTTGTCAACCTGGACTCTGATACCAACTTTGTAACACCCCGAATCCGTAGGACTCGAGGCGCTACTGGGCTAGGATCTCACAATGGATCCTGACCCTAGCCTGACAACAAGTTCATTGGATCTTACAACAAAGCACAGATAGATTAAAACCAAAACATCAAACTGAAATATGCATATCAAAAGGTATACAAGGTACCGCTGAGTACAATCAAAACATGTATATGTACATACAAAAATATCCCATATCCCACGCAACCCAGTGTACGGAGCCCTCGGCGGATCACCCCATCTGAATCACTCTGTTGTTCTCCTAACCTGCAAAGGATCTACAACACGGTATAAAACCGTTAGCTAACCATACACATATATAAGATCATACATAAGCACAAACACACTTCAAGAATCATAACATAGAATCATGTTGTCACACATTTACCCGGTTAATTATCTTTATAACGTCCAACACTCAAGCGGTATATATATGAATATGAACATAGGTGACACGAGGAATATATAATCCTCGCCTCTGGGTCCAATAGCCAGCTGGAGTGGTGCCTGGAACACCTCCCCGTGTACCCTATGGGAATGGAGAGTGCCCGAACCGTTTACCAGATCTGGCCAGCCTACAAAGAACCTCCTAGACTCCCGGCGGGATGAAAGGGCAAGTTATCACGGCCCTACAATGGGCGATCAATATACCATAGGTCGGTACTAATCAACAACGCATGCTATCAAGCATATACCACACACCACTCATGCATACATCCAATATAAGGATGGTAGTTAAGTAAGTCCTATGGACTTACCTCAACCTCGAAGTAGTCTCAAACACGATCAAATCCAATCAGGAGGACAACACTGCCTAAAAACAAGGCATAACGAGATATCAAATCTCCTATCAATCAAAGGGGTCACACCTAGACCCAAAGGATCCATAAGGATCATATCCAACTTATAACCTCGATAATCTACTAAACCTCAAAGCCATAACCGGCATATATCGATATCATACTCATCAACATCCTATCTTCATACACATACCTAACATGCTACTAACCCGCTCATACTAGGAAAGGAAAGGATCAATACTACTCTACGTAGATCCTGTACAAGACGCACCTGCGGAACAGATAGACGCTGGGGCAGAAAGACAGCAGGCGCTGAGGCACGCAGGCGCGGGCGCTGTAACCGTGGTCGCGGGGGCGGCGACACTGAGGCGCGGGTGCGGTGACAAGGGTCCCGCGAGGGCGGCAACTCCCAGGCGCGGGGGCGGCGACAGTGCAGAGCGTAATCTCCCGAATTCTCTTCCACTCTTCACGTGATCAACTCACGTCTTCACCATTCCACAACCAAACACATACATATACATACATATTCCACAATCAATATGCATTCTAGGTATCCAATCCTAAGCTAGGGGAGGAGGAAGGAAAAGGAAGAAGAGAAAGAAGAAAGAAAGAAGAAAGAAAGAAGAAGAAGAAGACTTACCACGACTGGAATCTCAAGCAGAAGGAAGATCAAAACAATACTCTCAGCTGGCTCTCAAGCTCAGCAACAACATCCATCATCATCAACATCATCATCCACACAACAAACTCTTCCAAACCAAGGAAAACTCAAGCATAAGATCAAGGAGAAGGATAAGAGAGAAGAAGGACGTGAGGGGAACTGGAATGAAGAACACTTGCTCAGCAAGCCAAGGAAAAGGCTAAGAAGGAAGAGAAGAGAGTAAAGCACGGTCAAAGGGTCAACAAAGCCAGTTGCAGCCGCAAGAAACCGCAGGGGCGGAAATCCTAAGGCGCAGGGGCGGAACACTACACAAGCCGCAGGGGCGGCTCCACGGACCCGCAGGGGCGGCTAAGCGGTCTCAGCTCCAAAAGACTAAGGCTCTTACAAGTATGGTTGTGGAAAATAAGCATCTCACCAACTATGATGTTTGCTTCTTGGAACAAGTACGGCTATTATGATTCCCTTCTCCACACACGCTACAAAGTCTCGTTCTCTTTTGTGCTTGTGTCATTGCTTTTGCTCCTATGATTCGTTTACCACTCCCTTTTTTATGCACCTTCTTAGGCAGTAAAACCTCAACTACATTTGGAGCACTACATCCAATGAATGACTCTAACTCACGTGTTTTATCCCCACTTGTATTGACATGATGCTCACGCGTGTCTCCTAACTCTCGTAAGGCTTCTTTTATCGCGGTAGTTACTATTTCTTGTCTTGGTAGATCCCTTCCGGCAAGTTGCATACAATTCAAAAAATCCATCCAATTACTTTGTATGACCTTGTCCTCTAAGCCCATTTGCAAACAACCTTGTAGAATATTTTCCTCTAAATCATATATCGGCTTGCTTGATGCCATTTAGTCCACCTATTGATTATATAATATTGCGGAAGATCATCTAGTCCTTTCAGAAGACACAATATATGACGACAAGGGATACCATCACCTTCAAACCTCTTACATGAACATTGTGAAATATGGTTGGAGGGGTTGTAGATAACTTGTCTTTTCTTTCCATCCTTGTGACTCGAATGCATAATAGTAATCAATACTCCTTCTGTTAACTCTTTTATGTCATAAACTTCATAATCCATGCAAGCAGACCATAATTCTTTTTGAAATATGTAGAAGTTCGCATATGTATAGATTGTACCTACATAAAGCACACGGTTAGAACTTTGTAATTAAACTCACAATAACTTTATAACAAATAAAATCGGAAATATATACCTGCATGCCTCTCTAAATCCCTGTTTGTCTTTAAATCGGGTACAAAAGAAAGAGCTTGATGGTTAGATAACAACTGATGATGCCTTTGTACATCAATTGCTCCTTCAAACCGCATCCAAAACTCCACAAAACTCTGATGAAGATTTGTAAAATTGCTGAAAAAACTATTCTCACTTTTTGATCTCGAAGTTGTCTTTAACAAACCTCCCAAACACAAATCCTTAAAGAATACCGATATCCACATGTCCCTAATTTGATAAACTTGTGTCAACCAATCATTATTTTGCAGCCCAAACTCAACAATGATAGAATTCCATGCCAACTCAAACTCTTCGATGGTTTCAGATTGATACACACATGCCTTAAATTTGGAATTAAAAACAAGATCGCTCCACTTTGAGACCCCTACTTTTCCTGGGCCCTTTCTCATGATATGCCACATACAAAATCTATGAGTAGTAGTATCAAAAACACGTGGTATTGCTACTTTCATTGCACAATCATGATCGGTAATTATACAACTAGGCTTATGACCCCCATTGCTTCTAGAAACTTCTCAAACAACCATACAAAACTCTCTG
Source organism: Fagopyrum tataricum (assembly GCA_002319775.1). NCBI lineage: Eukaryota > Viridiplantae > Streptophyta > Magnoliopsida > Caryophyllales > Polygonaceae > Fagopyrum > Fagopyrum tataricum. Next base: position 27,799,790 of record CM008280.1, read on the forward strand.
TCTTTTCAGATGCAAGGAATGCAACCCCAAAAGTAATGCAATGCCTATGGTTATCAACTCCGGTAAATGGCGCAAAAATCATCTTGTATCTATTAGTATCATATGTTGTATCAAATGACACAAAATCGCCAAATAATGCATAGTTTTTTTCTTGACACGCCATCAACCCAAAATATATGCATCAATCTGCCATCATCATCTACTTCATAGGCAAAATAAAAGGAAGGATTGACATCTTTTTTCCTTTTAAAGTTATTAATAAACATGTGAGCATCAGAATCCTTAATGAAAGTCTTCAAATCTCTTTGAAAGTTTTTCAAGTCTTGTTTGCTACATCCAACATTTTAAAAACAGCCTACTTGCTCCTTGATGATGCGATGAGCCTTACTAGGCCCAATATTGGTACAACTCAAAGACTTAAATATTGTTCGATGAACATTGGTCACTCCCTTATTTGATCTTAACATATGTTGTTTTCTAGGAGTCACAAGAGCATGCGTGTGAGATTCATGAAATTTATACAATACATATCTACCGTACATGGTCCTTTTAAATCCCACTAAAGCATTGCACCCTTCTCTAGTCAATTTTCGATTGCGTAGTTTTTCTTTACCATTTGGTCTATTTGTATCTTCTTTAAAGCCTTCCTTTGAACAAAGAAAATATCTATACTTGATCTCACCTGTGGTTTTATCCTTTCTAGCAATTGATTTCCTCACACTAAAGCCAACATGATGAGCATAAGTTTTGTAGAATTTCTCACATTGATCCAAATTTTGAAGCGTCATTCCTTCTTTAGGTTTAAGCTCGTCGTTGCATTCTGGAATCCATTCTTTAAGAGCTAGTGTGAATCCTTTGTTCAATTTCTCCGATTTTTTATCTCCAACTTCACCAAACTGAAGACTCTTAACATCTGCAAAAACATAATACATTAGATTGAAATTCAATTCATTTCCTTTTTCCTTTCATTGATAAAAAAAAACTCTTACCGTCAATGAGAATATCGTCACCATTCAAGTTAGCTTCTTGAGAACTTGATATCTCAGTTGAAGTATTCATCTCATCAATAGGAGGGAGAGACGACATAAAAAAGTGAAAGCGAGACAAAATATTGTAGAAGCGATGCAATAGCGCTGGTGGAGATTGGAAGAAACGTTGTGGAAGAAGCGGATGATAGGAGAAATATCGTTCGTTGGAGATGGACGAGACAGAGAAGTGGAGGGAGAACACCAAACGTCTTTTAAAGTCTGTAAAGAAGAGCAATTTTTCATCGTGAAGAGGAAGAAGGGAAAAAGATCCCCTATATCTCATTTTAATTATAATTACAATTTTGCCATTGTTTTAACTCCACCATTGATCATTTTTAAGCACATTAAAGGGTTGAGATTAAAAGTTCTCACAATAAACATGTTTCTATAGTAAGAGGGGTTTCCATATGACCCTTCCCCTATGCTTGTATATATTACAGTGTAGATGAATCTTAAGTGTAGTTTAGAGGATGTGAGTGTATAAGTTAAGAATAATTAGGTTTACTTAAGGGAATAATGTTGATATTACAAAAATGGATTAAAAGGACATGGTCATTATATGGACTCGGTTATAGAGTAAGGATATTATTATTATAATAAACTAAGATTTGGAATGGTTTGATAGTTAGAAATTAATTGTAATTAGTGGAATGAATATGACATAGTGTTTGTAGGATTTTTGTGGGAAATTTTGGGACTTAGTACATAATAGATATTCGAGGCTAAAGTAGGGCGCTCGACTTGTTTATTAAGGAACTCAATTAGGGTTTTTGGACTTAGGATGTAGGTTTGGAAAAACCCTCAAATCTGAGAAGGATTTGTTAGTGTTCTAATATGTTGTTGGACAATAGTGAGGGTCTTAGAACCGTTTGGACACTTATTGTAATTTTAGGAAAAAGAGGGGCATTTTGGTAATATTTACAAAAGTGTTAGTTTCTTATTCTTTTGTTATAAGAACCTCCTAGATAGTCTAGGAACCCTAGAAACGTCACATATGATAGAATTGTATTGTTAAGACATTTTTCGTCTTAATCAGGTTGTTGAGACTGTTTACGTGCGGATCAAAACTTTAGCGAGTTTGGATATCGGACAGGTGGAGGTAAGTTCTATGGACTTACTTAGCTAGATTTTTCGAAATGTTGGTGTGCGCTATTTTAGTTGTGTGTGTTGGATGGTTATTAATAATAACTTGAGTAGGATAACCTTTTTACGTTATAGACCCAAGTGTATGAAAACGGGTCGTGGCATCACTGCTCAACGCTTATAGATGATGGGAGGATTCTCTGCGACCAGTCCATACGGTAAACGGGGTATGCATGGCTCCAGTCCGCTTGGTGAACGGGGACAGAGGCGAAGGTCGGGTGACCTTGGTGCCACACTACAAAGTTGAACAATTAGATTGAATCACTTAAAGAAAAGATAATAATTTGGATGTGTGTGAAATTATTCTTGTGTGTTTGTTTCCGCTTTGATGTGTGTTTGTGCTAGATTAGTGCTACTAATATTAGAATTGTTAGCTAACGGTTTTCACCGTCATGTTGTAGATGATTTGCATTATAGGAATGTTGTGGAGTGATTTGGAGATAGTGGTCAGCCGGATTTTCCGTATTTGTTAGTTTTGTTGAGATTTTCTTCTGGGCAGACTTTCATGCCATTTCCGTTTTAGATTTCATAGTTATCGGCTATTCTTTTTATTTTCCTTCTTTTTTCATGACTCTTTAATGCATAAAAACGTATTTCGATTTCCCTTTATTTGTGTCTTGTTGTAAGATCCGGTAAAGTTGTTGTCAAACTAGGGTCGGGACCCATTGTGAGGTCCTAACCCATAACATCCCGAGTTCCTAGAATTTGGGTTGTTAGAATTATCAACCAAATTGCTTCTCTAAACCTACATTAGCCGATACAAGTAACCGGACCTTTCTATCTTAACAATTAATTCTCTGAGCTTATTTCCGTTGTTTTGACTCTCTTTCAATTACTTTTTTTTTCCAATTCCGTGGTGATGAGTATTTTGACGAGAACAACCAAAAGCATTATAACTATGTGCACTCCCTCATTGCCGGCAATTAGGTTATTCTCTTATCCATCTTTGACACTTTGACTTCTACTTAATTGTAATTGGGGTTTTAATTTCAAGTGTTTTAATTTTATTGTTTGTGCATGCATATTGTATAATTCTTTTCGTGCCCTCTTGTGTCCGCAGTTCCGACGAGTCGATGACGAAGTAAGCGTCATAACAAGAAGGTGCATGGATGTTCCTTATTGTCAAACACGATAGATAGAGTGAGACACGGTGAGCAGTGGGCAAATGACTTCTTTAGATATAAGTTTATTGTAAATTAGAAAGATAGGTCGTATCAAAATGTATTCGGTATTGGTTTGTACCTATATATTGTTGCAGGTGTGACTACCGTTAAGATTTTGAATTATGAGTTTTTGTTTTTTGGATGGGAAGGAGTTTTTTTTTCTTCAATTTACGGTTATAGTCTATAACTTTGGTTAACATTGGTTAAGAGCAGACTAAAGCTCATTTAAGGTACACATAAGTGAATGTATTGGCCGGTTCTCATGCCTAATGAACAAATCATCCGATCATCGTTCTAAGATTTGAAATCAATTATTTTTTTTAAAAGTATTTCATATTATTTAACCAAAACCAAAATTAATATATATTTTAAAATCTAACTTTACAATTATGATTCGAAAAGAAAATTTTTATAAAAATTTAAATCACAATTGTGAATATTACAAGTAACAAGGATAGAAATTAGGATCAGTGTCCAATACATCATTTTCAGCCTTTTATACATATATTTTTTTTTTTATATTGTTATAAATAAATAGTAGTCTATCTTTTTCGAGAATAATGAGGGGGTGGAACTTTTTTCGATTACAATATAGGTCCTTTATTTTTATCTTAAAATTTTAAATTCAAATACAATATAGAGGGATATAATGAGAAAAAAAATATTAAAAAACCCTAATCGTTGGTCTACTTCTCCGCCTTCTCTCCTTCCGCCACTTCTCCCAGGCAATATCCCTGGCCGGGGAAGACTCGTTCATGAAAAGCTGCTTCATCAGGCTCCGGTTGTCTCGGGGCGCGTTGACTAGGTTATCAAGCTTCTCCGCCTCCTCTTTCTTCAACTCCGAGGCCTGCGACGTACTTCTCGTTTGTGCCGGAGGAGGAGGGGGAACCAGGCGAACAGAAGGCTGCGTTCGCGGCGAACGCACTACATTGCGCCATTAAGTGGCCAAATTTTAGTACTGAACTGTATGCTAGTGTACGTGCGCAGCAGGATGATGCCGCATTTAGCTTGCGTAGGAAAACGCTGCTAGTAATGGTGCTCACCATCATTTGGATCAATGACTTTATTTTTAAATCTTCTTTCTCATGTTGCCCTTTGGTTCAGCTGCTTTCAGCAAAGTTATCCAGACACATGATATTCAGACAGGGGTGGATGTTTGCTTAAAGATCATTAAAAATGATAAGGATTTCTTTGATCAAAGTCTGGATGAAATTAAACTACTCAAGTATGTAAATAAGCACGATCCTGCTGACCAACACCATATTTTACGCCTCTATGACTACTTCTACCACCAGGTATGAATATGTAACAACAGATGCTTGTGATTTTGCAATCTGATTATGTGAAAGGAGTAAAATTGTTGATATATCTTTAATTGGAGTGAAAATAAGTATTCCCTTGCTAAGAGAAGTACATTGTGCTTTTAATACCTTACAACTTACCAATCAAACGATTTCTTATGTTCTCATTGTTCCACAAGAGCATCTCTTCATTGTTTGTGAACTTCTCCGAACAAATTTGTATGAGTTTCAGAAGTATAATTTGTGAATTTTGTTGCAGGTTTTCTTTGCTTTGACCATGGTTGCTATTGGAATTTCCCAATCAAGCTCCTTGATCCTTATACTGTAATCACAGTTGGAGTCTTTGATAACTGCAGGCTTGACAAAAACATAGCCAATGCTACTGGATCACGAGATTCTTGTATGGAAAAGTTCGAATTCGATTGTCTACACTCGAGATTGGTCGAGTTTACACACACTCGTATCCGTTGCTGATGCTACACACTTCAGATGTAAAGAAAATGGGAGAGCTTCACTTGGCAATTCGTTTGACACTTGTTCAATTGAAGTTTTCATCCAAGCACATAGACCAAATACATATATCTTTGAAACATCTGAATTCATTGTTCTAAGGACCGGAACTGTTGACATCAAGGAAAATACATTAGAGTTGTTCAAAAGTGAGTGCATTTGAAGCATTAATACAAGCTATATACATACCAACACCAGGAGGCGCAACATCTTTAGCCTCCAAGGTTTGACCCACTCGAGATACATCATTTATGGCATCACTCATGTATGGCCGAAGCATATTTGATGTTTCAATGTCTTGAAATGTGTTAAGAACCTGCGACAAGGCAATAAGTTTACATACAATACATTATACAGATTAAGGAAGCTGAACTTATGGGCGTTGCTACTCCATATTAGGATTTATCATTTTTTAAATTTATATTATTGAAGGCATTGCTCAAGGGCTTCTTTACCTGCATAAATACTTGACACTGGACGATTGATGACGTTGTTGTCGCTTCACCAGATGATGCCTGCAGTAAACCTCTGTCAACCAATTTCTTTACGTAGTTAGTGACTTATTGGTGCCATCATCTTCAATAAAAGAAAATTGGTATCTTAATTATGTTGGCACTTTGTAATTTTTTTTCTTCGTAAGGTTAATTCTAAGTGGGGTTGAGCTTGTGTAACTCGATTGCGCTTGAATTTGTGTATCTCGATTGTGCTTGAACTTGTGTAACTCGAATGGGCTTGTGTAACTCGATTGATCTTAGACTTGTGTAATTTTAACTTTGTGTAAACGACGGACTTTTGTAAACGACGAAAGTGTTTATTTGAAACTTAGACTTGTGTAACTTGACCTTACAAAAGTGTGTATTTGAAGCTTAGACTTGTGTAACTGACCTTGTGTAAACGACATACTTTTGTAAATGACGGAAGTGTGTATTTGAAATTGTGTATCAATATTGTGTATTAAAATTCGGTTTTAAGTATAACATTACAAAAAAACAATAATGGAATATACAAGTTCAACTAGTCAAATTTGTATAAGGGTGGGAGGGAGGGTATTGTGCCCTGTCCGAAGCTTGTGTATTGGGCCTTGTCCGAAGCTTATGTATTGGGTCATGTCCGAAGCATGTGTATTGGGCTATGTCCGAAACTTGTGTATTGGGCCTTGTCCGAAGCTTGTGTATTGGGTGTGACCTTTATTAAAACAATTGGGCTTTCATTAAACCAATTGGGCTTGAACTTTTATTAAAACATTTGGGCTTTTATTCAACCAATTGAGCTTCAGCTTTTATTAAAACATTTGGGCATTCATTAAAACAATTGGGTTTGTGCTTTCATTAAACCAATTGGGCTTGTGCTTTCATTGGGCTTAAGTAATTTCATATTCCTAATTTGCCCTTTCATTTAATCTTTAAAGATAAGTAAATGGGTCTAGTTTGTCCATTGATATGAAAAAGAGCCTTCATCACTAAAAAAGAGCTTAGTCTCCTATTTCACCCATCTTTTTCTAATAATTATTAAAATATAAATTTAAAACAAACTAAATATTGAACTCGACTAATTAATAGTTTGTAGATTCAACAATTTCATATTATCCATTATTATTGTTATTATTATTATTATAATTATAATAATAATAATAATAATAATAATAATAGTTATTATTATTATTATTATTATTTATAATTAATTTAGAAACTGAATTTATTAAAATCTAAAAAATATCATATTTGAAAACGATTTTTAGACGAAATATAATCAGAATTCTAAATTGTTTAAATGGAAAACTACTTTAGATTTTTGTAATTTATTCGTGGTTAAATTAATCAAAAATCTGAACAAGTGTTAAGTTAATTAGATAAACGTGTATTTTGCAACTCATGTAAATCTGAACTAACTAATCGTAAAACTTCTCATAAGATCGTCTCCTCTATAAATACAGTGTAACCTTTTCACGAGGTCTTGACTTTGCTTCTCCCCCTTTAATTCTGTGTTTTCTATGGTTTTCTCTTTTGATTTTGAGCTACAAATCCTACAATTATCCCCTTTTTTATTTTATAAATTAATATAAAAAAATCTGATTTTGTTTTATATATACAAATCGTAAATCATTCAACAAGTATTAAGTTAATTAGATAAACGTGTATTTTGCAATGTGAATCTGAACTAACTGATCGTAAAACTTCTCATAAGATTGTCTCCTCTATAAATACAGTCTAACCTTTTCACGAGGTCTTGACTTTGCTTCTCCCCCTATAATTCTTTGTGTTTTCTATGTGTTTCTCTTTTGATTTTGAGGTACAAATCCTACAATTATCCCCATTTTTATTTTATAAATTAATAAAAAAAATCTGATTTTGTTCTATATATACAAATCATAAATCATTTAACCTATTAAATCTGTTATTCATTAAGCTTTCGTGCAAAAGATTTGGTAACCATAAAACTTCCATAGCAACAACCCAATTGGTAAATATTTCGGAAATTAAAATATGTAATTGGAAATTATTTTGTTAAAACCGGTAACCATTTTGTTGAAATTAGTTCCGATATGAAATAATTTCCTACCATTTTTCAATATTTTTTTTTACTAAACTTGTATCAGATGCCATTTTTATGTTGAAAGTTATAACTAAGGCCCGTTTACTTGCAGATTGGTTTATTTTCGGGTTTATAAACTAAAAATGAGTTTATACGAGTTTATAGTTTATTTTCGGGTTTATTTCTCAATGGGTTTATATATATAAATCATATAAGGTTGTTTACTTGTAGTTTATTTTTTGGGTTTATTTTTGTTCAAAATACACTTATGCACCTAAAAAATCAAAGAATGACGGGGAATACATAAAGAAGAACAAAGAATATCGGGTTGGAAAACCACAAGGCTAAAATTGGGTTTTAAACAAAAATAAACCCATCCCAGCAAAAATAACCTTGCTCAGATCAGTTTATTTTTTAGTGGTTTATAAACCCGAATAAACCCATAGAGAATTAAACCAATCTTTAAGTAAACACGCACAAAAATTAAACTCAGGGTTTATAAACTAAATGAAACAGAAATAAACTACAAGTAAACATACCCTAAATGACTAATTTTTATTTATCTTTAAACTATTTGACGGATCGATAATTTCAAAATATGTTAAAAATAACAATTTATTAAAATTCAGTTCCTCACAAGGGGTGTGATAACCGGAAATTTTTAATTTCCGATACCGGTGTTACAGAATTTCTAAGCGATAAACCCACATTTACGAGTCTAGCGGGCCATTGTATAAATTCTGTTTCCTTTTTTCATGGGCCTGAAGAGCATTACCACCCACGGCCCATCATGTTCTCTCTTCCAGGCCACCTGTCAGCAGGCCACTTCCCTCTTTTCTCTTGGGCCTGATCAAGTGTAGGAGTTTGACAACCCACTTCATCCTTTCCTCTCTCCCAGCCTAGATTTAGTGTTTTGTTTTATTCCTCTTGGACTCGGGTAGCGTCGATCTTGTGGCGGTTAAGATAGAGCCCAGCGATCCCGTCTTCTTCGCCGTATCCTTGTTGAACCAGTACCGTTCTCTGCGCCTTCTCCGTATGAACAGAAACAACCGCAGGCGACCAAATTTATCTCTGTCTCGTCAGTAGGAACCAACGTTGAAGAAAAAGGAGACCGGTGGTCTAGGCCGTAGAAAAAGGGTAACCAATTCTTCTGGGCGATCCTTCTTCTTTCCTTCTTTATCTACAACAGCAACGAGAGTCTTCGTTTTCTCCCTCCCTCCATTCTTGCTTCTGGACAATCAACAAGGACCTACGAGTTAATCTTGTTAGAACCCTCAATCGAGCCAAGATCCGATTAAACGGGTCATCTTCATTCCAGTTCCTGCAGTGATTCAGGTAACACTAGATTCTTCATTTTTTCCTCCATTGTTTTGTTGAATATTTGGAGCCAAGAACCTTACCTGCTTCCTGGGGTTTGACCAGCGGAACGTTTGTTGCAAGAAAGACTCGAAAAACCAAGATTGGGACGCAAAAGAAGGATGTCGAAACCTTCTGCACGAACCGGTACTGCTTCTTCTTGGTACTAGTTAAGAATCGTTTATGCACATGAATTGATAGAGTAGATAAGGGAGGGTGAAAAAATCAAACGTTGGATCTAGGGGTGTTAGGCTTTAGAGAAATTTGCCATCAATGGGACTTGAACTGGGGTTCTTATTTAATCTGGAAGTTGTCTACTCAAACTCAAGACCTCATGAAATGCTAGTTTAGGTTGCCCTGAAACTGTGATGAATAGCTGACTTTGGAATCAGATTTCGATGACTTAGAGACATAATATAGTATTAAACTTTGGGAAAGATCCAACGGACAGATCTAGAGTTATAAGCTTCCAAAGTTGACTCGAAACCTAGTTTTGGAGGTTAAGTGTGTTTGAAGGCATCTTTGGGATTTTGTGTAGAACTTGTGGTATGTTGATTATGGTTTTCGTTTGTCTCAGCCGAGAGTGTGTAGATATTTTCTTTGAAATTTTTGAAGTTTAGTAAGAGGTACATTCGATAGGCCGACGTAGGGTACTTGGTGTAGTTTCGGAAAGTGATTTTGGACATAGAATGCAAGTTTGAGCAAACCCTCAAACTTGTTTTAGGGTTTTGAGGTTTAGTAAGTGTTGTCGGGTTATAGAGTAGACTTTGAACCAATTTGGGCACTTTTAGGAATTTCCGAAAAGTGACGGGCATTTTAGTAATATTCACTAAAGTAGGTTTTCTCGTTCTTTTGGACCTGAGAGCTTTATGTTTAGTATAGTAGCCTTCTAGAAATCTTGTAAGACTTAGAATGATGATTCTAAGTCGATCTTTCTTGATCAGATATAGTGTTAACCGAGCTGACGATATTGGTGATGGTTGGTAGACGTGTTGTTCAGGTAAGTCTTATGGACTTGCTTAGCTAATGATGCTCTATGAGTATATGCTATGTGGTGGTGTGTGTTTATCGTTTTAATGGAAATTGATTATAACGACAATATTGTAACACCCCAAATCCACGGGACTCGGGATGCTACGGGCGAGACCTCACAATGGGTCCCGACCCTTAGCCTAACAACAATTTCACCGGACCTTTTCAACAAGACACAAATAAAGGCAAAACTCAAAATCGTTTATAATGTATGCGAGAAACTGAAAAGGAAAGATACAAGGTGGAAACTTAGCCGAGTCCTCAAAACGACACAACTGCGATAAGAAAAACAATCCGTACAACATAATCCAACATCCACATAGACATATCCCAAAAACGTCCCCGTCCTATAATGTACGGAGACCCCGGCTGTCCACTCCTCCACCTCCCTCGGCGGCGTCCCTAACTTGCAAGGCATCTACATGAATGGTTTAAAACTGTTAGCTCATATTTGAAGCATTAGAAAAGAGGTGAATGCACAAACACATATACATCACATAACACATACATACTCCAAAACACACAAGTCCGGTTTATTATCTTTTTATTATTAAGTTGCATCCCGTTCTAATTCAACTTAGGTTTGTGACACGAGAACCACCGTGGTCTCGCCTCGGTCCCTACTTACCGGCAAAGAATGGTACTGATGCATCCGACCATCTACCCGCCCGGGCTAGTCGCCGAGAACCTCCTAGACTCTCGCAAGAGCTAGGCAGATGATGTCACCGCCCGTTATCATACACTTGGACCAAAATATAAAGTCGGTGGTCCTATTTACCGGTTTAGTTGTTTATAACATCAACAATAACGCAAACACACACCACCAAGACACATCGATGCTATTACGTAAAATACGAGCTAAGTAAGTCCGGTGACTTACCTCGTCACCACACTCAACTCACAACACTCTCGCTTCCTTAAGGAGGAAGCCCACAACCTGCTCACAAGAAGATATACATATCAACACATGCTCACGCTCAAGAAGTATTAGACTTCACTCTAGTGATCTAAGCAAGATCACTTAACCCTCAAGATAGGAATGCATCCTAGGGTCCAAGGTACTCACCACACTCTTAGCACATGAAAGCAAATCACAACAATTTATAACCTCTCATGATCTAAAACCTCAGCCAAGAAGAAACAAGCTAGCCTAGAAGGTCCATCATGCTCAACATACTCATAATCATCCACTACATCGAGCCTTAAGGGCTCTTAGGCACTAAGTGGCATCTCAAGCTACTATAGATCCATCCTAGGCATGCTACTAACATGATACAACTACAAAACTTAGGAAAGAACGAAGGGGATGGGAGGAGAGGAACCTACTGTCGAAGAAACACAGCCGCGGAGTCAAGCTGGCGCCCCGGCGGAGCAGTCACCGCCCCTGCGGATCGTTGGTGCCGCCCCTGCGGCTCTCTGGCGGAGCAGGCACCGCCGCTGCGGTGGCAGAAGCCGCCCCTGCGGCGGTCTGGCGTCTTGGAGCCGCCCCTGCGGTGTCTGGAGTCGCACCCGCGGCTGGTGAGCCGCCCCGCGGTTTCGCTGCAGAAGCTCGTCTTCTTCGTCTTCGACTATGGATCCTTGGCTCCAATATCCTCCTCTCCTTGCTGGGTGTTCTCCAAACACCAACCACTAATCTAAGACTCCTCTCCACGGCCTAATCGAGCTAAGAACACACACATGCAAGGATTTGAGGAAAAAGCTTCTCAAGAGCTTCATCCATGGCCATGGATGAAGGAGGGGGAAAAAAGGGACAATCAGCAAAGAAGAGAAGGGAGGGAGAGGAAGAAGCTTACCAAACCAGATCTGAATCCTATTTACTGCAGTCCACAATCCAAGAGCTTCAAAAAATGGAAGAAGAGCAAAGAGAGAGAAGAGAGGAAGAGAGGAAAATGACTAACGTGAAATGAAAGTCAAGAGTGAGAGAGGGAGGGACAAGGCTGCCAAAGAGGAGAGGGGATCAAGAGGTTAGTTGACCTCTTGTCACCTCATCCCGGAATGAGGGGTCGGAAATGACCTCTTGTCACCTCAGCTAAGAACGAGGGTTCGGAAAGCGGAAAAAGGGAAAAACGACGAGTCGGCTCGGGATTTAGGAATAAATTCCGGCACTCGGCACCTCGTGCCTGCGGGCAACTGAGCCGCTAACGCGGGAAGATCTACAAAACGCTCTAAGTCCGGAATAAAAATTTCGGATGTTACAACTAATCCCCCTAAAAACAAGTTTCGTCCCGAAACTTGCTAAACGCAGCACTCTCGATCAAACACGTCACGTAACCACGTGGAACTCATAAAACGTCAACTATCGGCTCTAATCCAAGTCTACGTATAGAATCACATCAAGACCTCGCAAGGTACACATAAACTCATACTAACTCACATAACACGTCATGACATAAACACATGGCACAAACAAGGGAAGATCTCGAGACTAACCCGACGGTCCTATCGATGTCGCTAAATCTACGTAAAACTTGGGATAGTTTCTCCGGATACTATCCTCCGTCTCCCATGTAGCCTCGTCTTCTCCTCGCCTCGACCACTGTACTCTCAGCATCGGTATCTCCTTCGATCGAAGGCGCCTCGTACTCCGCTCTAAAACTGCTATTTGATGCTCTGAAAAAGTATGGGCCGGCTCGACCACTAGGTCCTCATGGCTAATGATGTGCATCGGGTCGTGTATGTACTCTCTCAGGTGAGAGACATGAAATACCGGATGTATACCCTCCAACCGCTGTGGCAATGCTAACCGGTATGCCCCCTCACCGACTCTCTCCAAGATCTCGAATGGACCGACATATCGGGGGCTTAACTTCCCCTTAATGCCGAATCGCCTAACGCCCGCGTCGGTGATACCCTCAACCACACCTGAGCTCCTACCCTGAACTCGAGAGGTCTACGCCTCCTATCCGCACACGACCTCTGACGGCTCTGCGCGGGTACCTGATCTAGAGCTACAATGCTAGAACTTCCCGGCTCGTCCCAACATAAGGGAGTGCGGCATGTCCGTCCATACAATGCCTCATACGGTGCCATCCTAATCGACACGTGCCAGCTGTTATTATATAAAAACTCGACCAACGGGAGATGGTCTGGCCATACCTGACCCCAATCTAGTGCACATGCTCGTAACATATCCTCTAAAGTCTGAATAGTCCGCTCAGACTGGCCGTCGGTCTGTGGATGGTATGCGGTGGTGAAATGAACACTCGAACCTAGGGCGGCGGGGCGGCGTGTACTTGCTGCCATAACTCGAGTAAAACGCCCGTCCCTGTCCGAGATGATGGTCTCGCGTACTCCATGTAATCTCACAATCTGACGGGTAAACTCCTCGGCTAAACGAATCACCGGCCACGTTTCCCGTATAGGGATGAAACGCGCGGTCTTCGTCAACCGATCTACTACTACCCATATCGCGTCGAAGCTCCTACTCGGTCTCAGACCGGTAACGAAATCCATGGATATGTCCTCCATTTCCACTGCGGCACGGGCAGTGGGTGAAGTTCTCCTCCGTGTCTCGTGGTCGATCTTACCTGTTGGCAGGTCACGCATCGGGCCACATATCTAGCTACAACGGGCTTCAGCCCGCCCCACCAATAAAATCTCCTAATATCCTGGTACATCTTACTCGTGCCTGGGTGCACCGAGTAAGGTGTGGAATGTGCCTCATGCAAAAATCCGCTCTCTCAACTCCTGATCCGACGGTACACAAATACGTCCTGACGTCTCAATAGCCCGTCTACTCCTGTGACAAAACTGCGGTGCCTCTCCTTGGGACATCCTGTCCCAGATCCTCATCAAAGATGGGACATCCCTCCTTGCTTCTGCCGGATCTCTCCGGACAGGTCAGTAATACCTCTAACTCGGACAAACAACAGTCCGTATCCGGGAAAACTTGATATCCAACTTCAACCCTATCAAATCCCTCTGCACATGTCGCTAACCGTAAGCCGAGCTATAGCCTCTCTCGAGGTGTCCTCCTACTCAAAGCATCGGCGACTACGTTCGCCTTTCCCCGGATGGTACAAAATCTCTAAGTCAAAGTCCTTAATCAGCTCCAACCATCTCCTTTGCGGTTATTCAACTCCCCCTGAGTGAATATCTACTTCAGACTCTTATGGTCTGTGAAGATCTGGCACGTAGCCCCGTACAAGTAATGTCGCCAAATCTTCAAGGCATGAAACACTGCCGCTAGCTCAAGATCATGGGTAGGTAATTCTCCTCGTACGGCTTTCAGCTGCCGAGAAGCGTACGCAATAACCCTACCTCTCTGCATCAAAACGCACCCCAAGCCTAGCTTGGAGGCGTCACTATACACTACAAAATCCTCTACGCCCTCTGGCTGGGCTAAAACAGGAGCGGAGGTCAACCTCCTCTTCAGCTCCTCGAAGCTATGCTGACAAGGCTCGGACCAGACGAAACTGGTAGACTTCCTCAGCAAGGAAGTGAGCGGTCGTGCAATCACGGAGAAACCCTCAACAAAACGGCGGTAGTATCCCGCTAAGCCAAGAAACTGCGCACCTCCTTGACCATCCTAGGAGGCGGCCATGCTAGCCGGTAAACACTTTCCCAACTTGCGCTAAGATCTCAAAAAGGTCCGATGTATCGGAAACTCAACTTCCTTCTCGGGTCTTTCTCACTACAACATTTCCATTATGTTTCTTCTTTGCTTGTCTCTAACAAAGAAGATCGAACTTCCAATTTACACCGTTGGCTTTGGTTCTTGTCAAACCACACTTTGATGTTACGTTTCCTCAATTCTTGTTGCAAGTTCTAAGTAATGAAGGAAATACTTTGCTTCACACTGCTTCTACTAACGAGACATGTATGCTATAACTTTACATCGTCTCTCAATACTCAATCAAGACCATGTCTTGAAGAATCACTTGTACACTTCAAACCGATCATACCTCGAGGCAATTTCAAAACAGTTGCACCAATGAATCTCCTCTTAACTCTCAACAACTCCATTGTCCATTTTCGTCCACTCAATACTTCATCGTCATCCGGAGTAGGTTAGCCATAGATGGTGTTACTTGGAGAATCTCTCCACAAATCCGGTAATGATCAGCACATCCAAGAAAACTTGTAACTTCTTTCACATCCTTCGGGGTTGTCATCCCGAGACAACTGGTCATACAACTTCTCTCTTCTTCGAGAGTAGACCAAAATGTCTTATTCGGGGCCTTAGTAAGCCCATATGGAATCACTAACAACTCGTAGTGACCATGGTTTGTCCGGAACGCTGTGTTTGCAATATCCCAGTCTCGACTTCTCAATTGGTGACAATCAAACCTTGACTCGATCTTAGAAGAGACCACCGACCCTTGCAACCGGTCGAGTAGATCATCTCTACGTGGTAAGGGGGTACTTGTTCTTCCTTGTCATCTTGTTCGGCTCATTGTACTCGATGTACAAATGGAGATAATCGTCTCTCTTTTTGCAAACTGGTGTTCTCCATAACAACTTCAAATCAAGAGTTTAAGATACAATCCAAGTTCTTGTTACCGTTCCTTTATGGTCCCACAACCTAGTTACTCTCCCCCACACTCATCCATAGACCACCCGCACATGCGCGTTCTCGGTTGTCACCAATTAGCAGATAATTGACCTTCTCCCATGTTAATGACTTACCATTCTTCTATGCTTCCATGTTACCATTCTCATGAAGGCTACCCTCTTGGGGTACTCTACCTTAAACTCCGTTAGCTCATTCTTCATTCCACGCTTCATTTTCCTTCTGCGAGATAAATATACCCTTCATAACGTTGTTGTGTCACATGACTCACCTTCATATGCTTAACCACGCTTCATGATATCTTGTAAGTGCGTCTACTCAAAATCTCTAACGTTAGTTAGCATCCACGTGTTGCTCTCATTTTCTTAGGATCATCATTTATACACACTTCCTCTTATCGTCATAACGGAAACCGGTCAACTCCGCGTGAATCCCCACCTTGCCATTCTTCTCATAACTCTCGTAATGTTGACTCTTCACTTAATGGTACCTCGTAAGCTTAACTTACGGTATCTTACATCTTTCACACTTGGTTCGATCACGTTTCTCATCTTGACTTCAAAGCTTAGGAGAGTCTAAGGAAAGCTTCACTTCTCGTGACGGAACACCGCCTTTAACCGTGTTAGAATGCACCCATCTCCTCCTCGATTCGCATCTTTAGTTTTCCACACGTCTTCTTGAAGAACTTAAGTTTGTTATCTCCATTGTTCTCGTCGTCGTTCGATCATGGCTTCTTTAGAATCGCTTCTACACTTTAATGTTGCTCCCTTCTCTTGTATTGCTTCCATCTTGATTGCTCTTAAGTTGTCTCGAGTTTTCTTTTACTTGGTTTCCCTTCGCTTACGTCATCTCTACTCTTCTTCGACATCCTTTCAAAGGAATCCGCGAGACATCATGGTGTTCGTTAGCACGAAAAGATCAACTCGATACTTGAGTGTACTCCTCCACGTATGAACGCAATCTCACGCCAACGACGTCGTCTCAAAGGTGATGATATCGTATTATCCTCTTTCTACTAGGTCCGTATCTCCATATGCTACTATATATATAAGAATCCGTATATAAGACTATATATGTCCTATGTCCCCATTACTACTAATATAACACACCCGGAATTCCATCACAACAAAACAAGGTCCAAACATCCTAAGGTCACATATATAGCTAGGTATATACAAATCCAAAAACATCCTAAGGCCACATATATATATAACTATGTAATAATATATATACATACATCAACTCTAGAGATCTAAGTCGTCGAGGTTTGCGGAAGGAGAGGTGGTCCCGTACATTCTATCCCAAACCAGACTCATGCACATGATTTTGAAAACGAAAAGTCAGAACCCGTGTGGGTTCTGTTTATTCCTCATTCGGCCTTTAAAAGATTGCGAGTGCCATTGTTGTCAACCTAGGGCTCTGATACCACTTTTGTAACACTCCAAATCCGCGGGACTCGGGATGCTACGGGCGAGACCTCACAATGGGTCCCGACCCTTAGCCTGACAACAATTTCACCGGACCTTTCCAACAAGGCACAAATAAAGGTAAAACTCAAAATCGTTTATAATGTATGCGAGAAACTGAAAAGTAAAGATACAAGGTGAAAACTAAGCCGAGTCCTCAAAACGACACAACTCCAATAAGAAAACCAAACCGTACAACATAATCCAACATCCACAAAGACATATCCCAAAAATGTCCCCGTCCTATAATGTACGGAGACCCCGGTTGTCTACTCCTCCACCTCACTCGGTGGCGTCCCTAACCTGCAAGGCATCTACATGAACGGTTTAAAACCGTTAGCTCATATTCAAAGCATTAGAAAAGAGGTGAAGACACATACACATATACATCACATAACACATACATACTCTAAAACACACAAGTCCGGTTTATTATCTTTTTATTATTAAGTCGTATCCCGTTCTAATTCAACTTAGGTTTGTGACACGAGAACCACCGTGGTCTCGCCTCGGTCCCTACTTACCGGCAAGTAATGGTACTGATGCATCCGACCGTTTATCCGCCCGGGCTAGTCGCCGAGAACCTCCTAGACTCTCGCAAGAGCTAGGCAGATGATGTCACCGCCCGTTATCATACACTTGGGCCAAAATATAAAGTCGGTGGTCCTATTTACCGGTTTAGTTGTTTATAACATCAACAATAACACAAACACACACCACCAACACACATCGATGCTAATACGTAAAATACGAGCTATGTAATTCCGGAGACTTACCTCGTCACCACACTCAATTCACAACACTTTCGCTTTACTTAAGGAGGAAGCCCACAACCTGCTCACAAGAAGATATACATTTCAACACATGCTCACGCTCAAGAAGTCTTAGACTTCACTCTAGTGATCTAAGTAAGATCACTGAACCCTCAAGCTAGGAATGCATCCTAGGGTCCAAGGTACTCACCACACTGTCAGGACATGAAAGCAACTCACAATAGTTTATAACCTCACATGATCTAAAACCTCAGCCAAGAAGGAACAACCTAGCCTAGAAGGTCCATCATGCTCAACATACTCATAACCATCCATTACATCGAGCCTTAAGGGCTCTTAGGTTCACAACCACTAAGTGGCATCTCAAGCTACTATAGATCCATCCTAGGCATGCTACTAACATGATATAACTACAAAACTAAGGAAGAACGAAGGGGAAGGGAGGAGAGGAACCTACTGTCGAAGAAACGCAGCCGCAGAGTCAAGCTGGCGTCCCGGCGGAGCAGTCACCACCCCTGCGGATCGCTGGCGCCGCCCATGCGGCTCTTTGGCGGAGCAGGCACCGCCCCTACGGTGGTAGAAGCCGCCCCTGCGGCGGTCTGGCGTCTTGGTGCCACCCCTGCGGTGTCTGGAGCCGCCCCTGCGGTGGTCTGGAGCCGCACCGTGAGCCGCCCCCGCGGTTTCGCTACAGATGCTCATCTTCTTCGTCTTCGATTATGGATCATTGGCTCCAATGTCCTCTCCTTGCTGGGTCTTCTCCAAACACCAACCACTGATCTAAGACTCCTCTCCACAGCCTAATCGAGCTAAGAACACATACATGCAAGGATTTGAGGAAAAAGCTTCTAAAGAGCTTCATTCATGGCCATGGATGAAGGAGGGGAAAAAAAAGGGACAATTAGCAAAGAAGAGAAGGGAGGGAGAGGAAGAAGCTTACCAAACCAGATCTGAATCCTATCCATTGCAGTCCACAATCCAAGAGCTTCAAAAAATGGAAGAAGAGCAAAGAGAGAGAAGAGAGGGAGAGAGGAAAAATGACTAACGTGAAATGAAAGTCAAGAGTGAGAGAGGGAGGGGACAAGGCTGCCAAAGAGGAGAGGGGATCAAGGGGTCAGCTGACCTCTTGTCACCATAGCCCGGAATGAGGGGTCGGAAATGACCTCTTATCACCTCAGCTAAGAACGAGGGGTCGGAAATGACCTCTTGTCACCTCAGCTAAGAACGAGGGGTCGGAAAGCTGAAAAAGGGAAAAACGACGAGTCGGCTCGGGATTTAGGAATAAATCCTGGCAATCGGCACCTCGTGCCTGCGGGCAACTAAGCCGCTAACGCGGGAAGATCTACAAAACGCTCTAAGTCCGGAACAAAAATTCCGGATGTTACAACTATACTATAATTTAATTAGACCCAAGTGTATGATAACGGGTCGTGGCATCGCTGCCTAGCATTGTAAGATGATTGGGAGGTTCTCTGCGACCAGTCCATACGGTATACGGTAGATATGCATTGAAACCATTCCGGTTGGTTTACGGGAACAGAGGCGAGGGTCGATGGATCCTCGTGCCACAACTGAAGTTGGAATAATAATGGTGATTCACTTAATGAAAAGATAAGAATTGGATTGTGTGTGTTTTATGATTTGTTTTATTATGTGTGTGTGCTATGTAGATATCTTAAATGATGATTGTTAGCTAACGGTGAAAACCGATGTTGTAGATCTTGCAGGTTAGCCGCCTTGAGGGAACCGGAGAGTGTGGTCAGCCGGGATTTTCCATATTTTGTCATTTCGTTATTTGGAGTTCCTTTCGGGTTATGTTGAGGATTTCCTCCTTTTTCTTTTGTTGGATATTATTCCCCTTTACGCCTGATATCATTCTCCTTTTTATTTCATGCTTTAAAAAAGTTTTTTTAAGTTTTATCAGTTTCTTATTTTGTGTCTTGTTGTAAGATTCTAGTTAAGTTGTTGTTCAGCTAAGGTGAGAACCCACTACGAGGTCCTAATCAGTAGCATTCCGGGTTCTCATAATTCAGGGTGTTACAAAGTGCGGGTATTACACTCGTACTCTCCTAAAGCAATATACATTAACGCTGATGTGGCGCGCTGTGGGAGCAGTATTTTGAAATAGAGCTCCCACTAAAAAGCCAATAAAATTTTTTTTCAAATAATTAATTATTTTTGTTTTTTTTTTCTCCCATCGATTTTAGAAAATCTTATTGGAACGTTAAATATTTTCAGGTTTTGCTATCCGGCATCGATTATTCAGTAAGTCTGAAGGAGGTGTATATATATATAGGGTCAGGATCCGGTAGGAACAATCCTTAGAATAGGGAATATGAACTCCTAAGATCCGTTGGATTAAATTTGTACGTTCATGATGGAAGGTGCATAATAGGCTTCCCAATGTGAGAATCACACGATTGTTTTTTTCATTATTCATTCATTAAATAAGATACAAATTAGGAAAACAGATTTCTTATTTTTGGGCTATCTCAAAAATAAACGTTGAAGCAATTGATCGTTAATATATTTTATAGAGAAATTTGATCGTTAATAAATTTTATAAGAAATTTGATCATTAAATTTGTTAGGATTAAAATATGTTTTGGTAGTTAAAATATGGAAAAAAACATTTTAACCACCAAATTTTCTCCATAAAATTTTAAAGACCCACAAAATATTTAACGACCCACAAAATTTTAACGACGACTATATTAATTATATATAAAAAAAACATTTTAACGACCAAATTTTCTCTATAAAATATAATAACGACCCAATATGAAAATAATTTAACGATCAAATTTTCATATAAAATATTTAACGACCAAATTTCACCAGCACTTTTTCCATATTACAAAATTTAACGACCAAATTTAACGAACATTTCTAAATAATTTATTTTCATATTGGGTCGTTATTATATTTTATAGAGAAAATTTGGTCGTTAAAATATTTTTATCATAATTCTATTAGAGGCAATATAATGTTCTCATTAATTATTACCATAAACAATGTTAAATCTTGGACGTTCATCTGTATTAATCCAACGGCTATTATAAGTCCTTATTCCCTACTCTAAGAGAGGTTCCTACATGATCCTAACTATATATATATATATATATATATATATATATATATATATATATATATATATATATATATATATATATATGGATAGGATCAAGTAAGAACCATTGTTACGGTAAGAAATAAGAACCTATATGAGTCGTCGGATTATATGATGGACGTCCAAGATTTAGTGAACTATATAAGGTAACCGTGTATTGTCTCAATTAGATAATTTATTTATTAGGTAATTAAGTATAAACGACATTTAAAATCATTACCAATTAGGAAACAAAATATTGTTATTGTGCTTTGTTCAAATTTGTTTTAGTAAATTCTATTATGAATATAAATTAGAAATATTAATGTTTTCTTTATTCGTGTTTATATATTAAAGAAATATTCGGGTTACATTTTTTTATAAATTTATATTTACTATCAAGTATTATACAAAGAGCATGCACGAGTATGTTTTTTTTAAAGTATGCACGATTAAATATTATTGCACGTGTAATTTAAATATTGCACATTTTATATACCGTTTTATTTATTATTACACGTATATTTTTTGTTTTTTTTTGAAAGCATGCACTAGTAAATGAAAGAGAGATAGAAATAAAATGCTTACTCGTGCAATATTAATTGAATGAGAGATAATATGCACTACTAAGTATTGCACGATTTATGTTTTTTTTGAAAGCATGCACGAGTAAGTGCACTAGTAAGTATTACACGTTTTATGTTTTTTTGAAAGCATGCACGAGTAAGTGCAAATGAACATCAATGTGCATGTGCATGTATTGGTTGTGAACATGTACAATTTATGCATATATTATAATATTACACAATGTACAATCAAATGATATGTATCATGCACGTTAAGTTCAATTTATGAGCAAGACGCCGGAAGGGGTAAAACTAACAAAATCGAATAATAGTTTTATTTTAATTGTGTCAAGTTATAAATAATGGTAGTAAATACCCTTTGAAGTTTAAAAGGTAACCAAATATATCTATCCTAAAATATCAATCATCTAATTAATATGCAAAAATAATATTGAATCATGATCGTTGATTTTAATTAATCATGTGGTCTAGATTGGTTCTTATTTCTTACCATAACTATGGTTCTTGCTTGATCTTATCTTTTATATATATATATATATATATATATATATATATATATATATATATATATATAGATATAGATATATATAGGGTCAGGATCCGGTAGGAACCACCCTTAGAGTAGGGAATATGAACCTCTAAGATCCGTTGGATTAAAATTTGAACGGACATGATGGAAGGTACATAATAAGCTTCCATAGGTGAGATTCATATGATTGTTCAAATTTCCCAAATAAATCATTAAATATTATACATATTAGGAAAACAAATACCCTATTTTTGGGCTATCCCAAAAATAAACGTTGAATGAATTGATTCCCATTGACTAGTAAATTTTTATATAGAAGGATGCTCGTTAATTTTATATTATAAGATTGATCGTTATTTTTTTTAGCCGTTAATATGTATAATACTATAAATTAACGACCAGAATTAAAAAAAAAAATAACGACCAAAATCAAACAAAAATTAAAAAAAATTAACGACTAAAAAAAATTAACGATCAAAATTTGTGTTTTATAAGAAATTTGATCGTTAATATATTTTATAGAGAAATTTGATCGTTAATAAATTTTATAAGAAATTTGATCGTTAATAAATTTTATAAGAAATTTTATCGTTAAATTTGTTAGGATTGGTCGTTAAAATTTGTTTTGGTAGTTAAAATATCAAAAAAGACATTTTAACCACAAATTTTTCTCTATAAAATTTTAACGACCCACAAAATTTTAACGATGACTATATTAATGATATAAAAAACATTTTAACGACCAAATTTTCTCTATAAAATATAATAACGACCCAATATGAAAATAATGTATTACCATAATTTGGTCGTTATTATATTTTATAGAGAAATTTTGGTCGTTAAAATATTTTTATCATAATTCTATTAGAGGCAATATAATATTCTCATTAATTATTACCATAAACAATGTTAAATCTTGGACGTTCATCTATATTAATCCAACGGCTATTATAAGTTCCTATTGCCTACTCTAAGAGAGGTTCCTACATGATCCTAACTCTCTCTCTATATACTCTATTAAAGCAATATACATTAACGTTAACGTGACGCGTTGTGAGAACAATTGATATTTAGTAGAGTTTTGGCTAAATTCAATTATAATTTTTATTAAAATCGACTTTTAATATATATATATATATATATATATATATATATATATATATATATATATATATATATATACCCAAGCAAGACTCGGACACTAAACTAGGTTGTCACTTAATAGAATCTTCTATATTTTTTTATTTTTATAAACGAAAACTTAACCAACAAGAAATCCTATATTATATTTTTCAGTTTTCACATTGTAACATATTATAATATTTATTACAAAACTGGATTAGTTATAATCATGATGCGAAGATTAACCTAAAAATTCATAAAATTAATATATTTAAAAGTAAATTTCAATCTTTTGTGACGAGTTTACCAGTTACAATTTAGTTCATTTTAAATGAGACCAAATTTATCTATCTTTATTATTATTGAGCAAATCCTTATTTAATAATTAGTTTGTAAACTAAATCGGAAGGAATTGTCGATTAATTTGTTTAAATATTTAATTCTTGTTGGAAATATTCTCTTTTTTGGTGGGTAGTCTAGCTAAGACTTGGTAGCTTTCTCTGAAAAGGCTGATAAAGTACAACGTGGAATCGCAATATAGTTCACTACTATGGACACTTTTGGGTTGTGATCATTAGGAACCATGTGCAATTTGGGTTGGCATGCTTATCACAATGCTTTCACTTCACTTATTCTCGTCTATAAATTCGAAGGATTCTACAAATCAACCTACTGAAACTACAAAATCTTGATTATCACCCCAAACTAAAAACAATATGGGGGACGCTGCTTTGTTCAGCGTTGCTTCCAAGATCTTGTCCACCATTGCCACCATGTCAATTGAACATGCTTATGATAACGGTTGTTCCATTAGGAATGCAAGGAAAGAACTCGATATGCTTGAGGGAAGTATCAAAGTGGTACAGGCTGTGCTTCTTGATGCTGAGAAGAAGCAAGACTCGCTTGTTGTTGTCAAACTTTGGATCAAGAGGGTCAGGGACGTGTTGTATGAAGCTGATGATTTGTTTGACGAAGTGGTTACTGATGATATGTTTAAGAAACAGATCATGAAAGGACACAACAAGCTCTTGAACAAGGTACGGGTTTCTTGCTCTAAGTTAAACCCAATTTTATCTGGATATTCTATTGCTAAGAAAGTTAGGGTAATCCGAAAGAGTTTAGATGAGATCTCTACAGATATTGATCAGTTGGAACCTATGATACGTCAATGTGAGCCACCGGTTAGTGGTGCTAGCAAAGAACAAGTTTTAGGGTGGTCTGATTATCCAAACAATGTCTTTGGTAGGGAGGAAGACAAGAAAAGAATTTTCGAATTGCTTTTTAATGAGCCAAATAATGTTGAACCCGATATTCTCTCCGTAATTGCCATAGTTGGTATAGGTGGTATGGGTAAAACAACCCTTGCCCATCTAATTTATAGGCACGCTGAAGTTGAAAAGAAATTTAGAAAGAGGTGGTTTGTGTGTATTTCTGATGCATCTGATGAAATAGAAGTTCTTAGAAGGATCTTTCGATCTGTATGCAATAGAAACTATAGCGAATACAATAATGACCAGATGCAGATTAAAATTAGGAAGGAAACCGAGGGTAACGAGAACTTCTTGCTTGTCCTAGATAATGTCTGGGGTGGAAATCGTGATATGTGGCTAGAGCTAATGAGTTTGTTAAGTAACGGTTCAAAAGGGAGCAAGATAATTGTCACTACGAGGTCTTTAGAGGTAGCAAGGGCTGTGGGTGCAAGGGAAAGGGAAACTCATAGATTACTTGGCTTATCAAATGACGAGTCATGGGATCTGTTCAAAAAGATAGCATTTACTCCAGAACAAGAGAGTGATGCAAGATGGACCGTCCTCGGAAGAGAGATTGTAAAGAAGTGTGCCAATGTTCCTTTAGCCATAAGGAGCATAGGTAGTCTTCTTTATACGAAAAATACCATCCAAGAATGGGAGTCCTTCAAAGATCAAGAGCTCTCGAAGTTGGATGAGTGCAATAATGAATCCATTATGAAAACACTAAAATTGAGTTATGAAGACCTACCATCAAACTTGAAGCATTGTTTTGCTTATTGTTCCCTATTTCCAAAAGATTTTCAATTTGATGTAAAGAAGTTAATATATTTTTGGATTGCTCAAGAATATATTAAACTAGATGTACATCAAATTGTTGAGCAAGTGGGGTATTCATACTTCATGGATTTGCATAGGAGGTCTTTCTTTCAAGAGGCAAAATATAACGAGCGGGGTGAGGTTGAAAGTTGCAAAATGCATGATTTAGTTCATGATTTGGCAAAATTAGTGTCTGGTGAGGAAATTTGTATGTTAAGCAAGCAATTGGATCAATTTAGGGATAGTGCACGACATGCAACGATTGTTTATGAGACGGATCGGTCATGGGAAAATTCAGCCCGACCTCTTAATATCGACCGGGTTCGTTCAGTTTTGATTGATATTAAATACTCCGGTCTTTCTAAGCTTGATAAGCAATTAACGAAGTTCAAGTGTTTGCGCACATTGAGTTTGCGAGGGTTGAGATTTAGGAATGTTTCAAGTAGTATTGGAGAGTTGAAACACTTGAGGTATCTTGATCTTTCAGAAAACCCATTAGAAAAGCTTCACAATTCCATGACGAAGCTATTGAATTTGGTATATCTGAACCTTGGTGGCTGTAAACTTCGTGCCTTGCCGGATAAGTTTAGGAGATTGATTAATCTTAGGTTCTTGGACATTAAGGGGTGTCAACATTTGAAACACATGCCACCTAAGTTTGAGGAGTTGACTGGTTTGCAATACTTGAGTAATTTTGAGATTGGAAAAAGAAGTGTGGGGGTTCAAATGAGTGGACTTGATGCGTTAGTTGGACTAATGCATCAACTTAGAGGAGAGTTGTGCATCACATTTCACATGGAAACAAACGATTGGAGCGGAGACGAATGTTGGAAGCTACCTGTATCCCCGCACACGCTAAGGATAATGTCGTATCCAGGCACGAGAATACCACAGTGGGGAAATGGAAAGGAAAACCTTGCCTCTCTAATGCTTGATGGTTGTTCAAAAGTAAAACACTTGCCGCCCATAAGTTTGCTTCCTAATCTCGAGTGTCTTTATCTTTATCGTTTCGAGGAATTGGAATACTTGGAGGAAGAAAACAATAGTATAGGAGTGGCATCAGGGTCTAGTACCTTCTTTCCTTGTTTGGAGACCCTTGAATTGGTTGCTATGCCAAAATTGGAGGGATGGAGGAGGAATGTAGCAGCACGCCCGCATGAGTTTCCCTCTATTTCTCGAATACAAATCAGAAGTTGTCCAAAGCTGAAGCCGTTACCGGAATGTCCAAGGCTCCAGAGCCTATACCTTAGCAAGGACGTGGATATACAGCAACTGATGTCAGCAGTAAAGTCAAACACATCATCTCTCGAGGTGATAACGATTGAGCTTTCCAATGACATAACAAGCTTTACTGACGTATCCCTTGCATCTCTTCGAGAACTCACTATTAGGAGCTGCTCCACCTTGACGTCTTTGCACCTCACTTCACCGCGTCTCAAGAAAATATCCATCAGAGGCTGCAATGGGCTTATGAGCTTTCAAGTTGAAGCACTTGGATCTCTCCTGTCTCTGAATATTGAAAATTGTATAACATTGAAGGATT
Organism: Fagopyrum tataricum; assembly: GCA_002319775.1. Taxonomy (NCBI): domain Eukaryota; kingdom Viridiplantae; phylum Streptophyta; class Magnoliopsida; order Caryophyllales; family Polygonaceae; genus Fagopyrum; species Fagopyrum tataricum. Next base: position 27,826,559 of record CM008280.1, read on the forward strand.
TGCAAATTTCAAATCTTAAAGCCCTCGAGTATTTGGATATCAGTGGATGTCCAGAATTGGAGCTGTGGGAAAAAGATGAAGAGATAGATTGGGATTCCCTCCCCAACCTCCGTGAGTTAATAGTAGATTCACTTCCCCCTTCTGAGAAGCTCCCTCAATCCCTCCGACACCGTCAAGCCCTCGGCGAATTACAATTGAAAACATAGGTGCGTTATTGCTTGCGTTTATCAATCCCATTCATCTCAACGAAAATATATGCATATCATAACATAGTTTCTGATTCATATTGCAGGTTCACCACATTTCTCGACAAGTCGACCAAAATGAGATTTTCTTTTTTATGTTCTTCCAAAAGGTACGTAAGAAATCAAAATATTCAAGACTTGTTCATCTCTTTTTTACATTCACCGATCTGATTCTTCTTGCAATATCTCATTATCGCATGTAGCAACATATGTTCAACCTCCAAGTCTCCAACAATCCAGGGACCTCTTCTTGCGCATATGCCAAGGTATCGTCATCCATTACCTGGAGTAAATTGTTAGACATGTTCTGACAGGAGGTATCGTCATCCATTACAACCGACCTCGTCTCCGAGTTTATCATCATCTGCTATTTTTATTACTTTATTTCTTGTTGCTTTGTTATGTTTGTTTTGTTTAACTGATTTTTTTGGAGTTGTAATTGGATATTGAATTTGTTCGGACTTAGTCGATATTGGGTTGAGTCCTCCCTCCTAAGACTGCACGGAGTAGGAATTTTCCGAACCGCATCAACATATCTCGTGTTCAACTGTTTAAGTTTATTTACAGTTTTCATGCTTAAATTGTTAGATCCAAATCTTTTTCAAACATAACAAGAAAATGTTGAATAAGATGTCAAAATAGAGTATATAATCCTTCTTTAATTGGCACTAGTTTAGTGTCCGCATCTTGTGCGTGTGTTACTTAAAATAAAAATATTTTATATTATTTTATTAGTAGATTACAAAATCAAGTAATATTTTTCTAATCATTCATATAAAAAAATATATGCACGCGCGCGTATATATATATATATATATATATATATATATATATATATATATATATATATATATATATATATATATATATATATATATATATATATATATATATATATATATACTATATGTGGAAGTATGTCATCACGATAAGTTCATAAATTTGTTAAAAATAGAGAGTACAGTATCACCCCGAAGAATTATTAGACCGGAGATTTCCTATACTTGTGAATTGTGATAGGGATTACGATAATAAATAAAAAAGAACAAACAATTATTTAAAAAATCATCAATAAATATTTCAAATTACTAAATATTTCATCTTGTTAACAATTGATATAAGACATTCTAATATATATCACATTTTTTTTATTAAAAAAATTAGCTGCAAAATATGTTTGTATATCATATACAATTCTAAATTTTCATAAAACACCTAAAATTGTAGAATCACTATTAAACTCGATGCAAGTCATTTGCGGAAAAAAAAATGATTCGGCTGCATGCAGTTTCAGATCAAAGCCATGAAAGTGGTGAAATAGTGAATTGAGGTTCATAAGATTGATGGGCTATCCCTAGATTTTTAACATATTAAAATATTTATTTGTTCATTAAAAATTAAAAAATAAAAACTTTAAGAATCCGTTCTTTAAATTTAACAACTTTAATGATCAAGAATTAGATTTTAAAATATATATATGTATAATCAGGAAAGTGAAAATTGAATTTTAAAATCTTTATTTATTAATTAAAAATAACAAATAACAAATAAAAACTTTAAGAATCCGGTCTTTAAATTTAACAACTTTAATAATTAAAGTTAAATTTAATAATTAAGAATCAGGTTTTAAAATATATATTTTTAGGGAGTTACAATTTAGTAATATATGGTGATTTGACTGAAATCCTGAAACTATAGTGCCACGTCAACAATCTTAGACTACTTTAGTTATATATAATAGATGTATAATTTTTTGTATCAAAAAAAATATTCAAACATTCTCAAACATAGGACACTACTCAAAATTCGGATTTGTTATAATTTAACTAAAAAACCAATAATATATTTTTTTGGTGAGAAAAATCAATCATTCTTAAAATACGGATTTCCTATAATTTAACTAAAAAATCGATAATACTTTTTTGGTGAGAAAAATCGATCTTTCTTAAAATACGGATTTGTTTTAATTTAACTAAAAAAAATCGATAATACATAAAATACTAAAAATACGGATTTGTTTTAATCCAACTAAAACTTGATAATAACTAAAATACGGATTTGTTAAACAATATAACTAAAAAGAAAGGGGTGAAAATGGTAAGTGTGTAGATTTTCTATCAAGGAAACAAAGTGTGTACTCTATTACCCAACTATGCACTTTCTATTTGTGAAGGGACCCAACGTTATACTCTGTTACCCAACTATGTTACCCAACCCTGTTACCCAACGTTATACTCTATTACCCAACTTTGTTACTCAATGTTATACTCTGTTACCCAACTTCATTATTATCCGATTTTAATACCCAACGTTCTACATCCAAATTCACTTATGTTACCCAACTTCATTGTTACCCGATTTTAATACCCAACGTTCTACATCCAAATTCACTTTGGTTACCCAACCTCGTTGTTACCCGATTTTAATACCCAAGGTTCTATATCCAAATTCACTTCGGTTACCCAACTTTGTTGTTACCCGATTTTAATACCCAACGTTCTATATCCAACTTCACTTCGGTTACCCAACTTCGTTGTTACACGGTTTTAATACCCAACGTTCTATATCCAACTTCACTTCGGTTACCCAACTTCGTTGTTACCCGGTTTTAATACCCAACGTTCTATATCCAACTTCACTTTGGTTACCCAACTTCGTTGTTATCCAATATTAGTCAACACCCAACATTAAATATCCAACTTCACTTCAGTTACTCAATATTAGTTACCCGATTTCAATACACAATGTTACTTACCTGATTTTACATACTCAACGTTATTCACCTGATTTAACGTACCCGATTTTACTACCCAATACGAGTGGCCATGTGTTTGAAAAATTTTGAACCATAAGATCATGATTATAGTCCATGATGCTTTCGTATTCTACTGCGTAAAGTATAACAAGTTCTTGATTATAGTCCATAACAAGTTCTTGGTCATGATTATAGTCCATAAGATCATGATTACCCTTTTGTTCTCTCTCGTTTTTCTCGTATTGATGCATATGGTAATTTCTAGGAATGGTGATTAGGGGTTTTTATTGTTGTTTATGCAGCAAAGTATAACAAGTTCTTGGTCATTATGTATGAAGATAGAGTACTATCATGATGTTGGTAGTATGATAAGCTACCACAAAAGGCTTACTTCTCAAGGTTACAGAGCTCTCATCTACAGTCGAGACCGTGATATGTGTGTGCTGTACACTGGTACAGAAGAATGGACAAGATCACTAAGATACAAAGTTATAGATACATGGAGGCCTTGGGTAGTTAACAACCAGATTGCAGGGTATGTTCCTGACTCGTAAAATTTGGACCCTAAGTTTAGGATTCGATTATAGATGCATTTCAAGGGGACTAATCCTACTTAACTCCATGCATATGGTATTGTTGCAGGTATCTTGAAGGTTATATAAAGAACCTGACTTTCCTTACTATCAAGGTGTAGTCTTTACAACTAGATATAGATGCATTTCATGCGAGTTTGTTTACGAGGTTTTTGGGATGTGGTGGGTGCAGGGAGCATGACACACGGTCCCTGAGTACAAGCTAGAAGAGGCGTTGGAGTTCTATAGTCAATGGTTGGAAGGGAAATCCATATGATTATACAAGTGCTTCACAAAGATTTTGAAGCAATCCAATTGTTTTTCCAGATTTTTATGACATGTACAAACTAGAAAAAGTTATTTTTACAATTTATGATGATTATAGAAGAACAAAATCACAGGAAATATGTGATTCCTAATAAAATTCTCTCTTATATGTTTAGCTTTGTTTTCTTTTGCCAAAGACTAAGCCCTTCTATGGATGTCAACTAATTACACTTCCTCCAAACGAGGGATAAAAAAATGGTAAGATACACTTTGTGCTGAAGCGACAAAACAATGTACATCAGGATCCAATAAGTGAGCTCAAAGGAACTAACCAGAACGCTTTCATTATTACCACAACAATATCCAACAAATCACAAGACTCTTGAGTGAGGAAACCGAAAGAATTACAGAGAGTTTGACATCTTTTATAACAAAATTTGAATTCTAACCCATAGTGAAAGAGAGAGGATAACTTCCGAGACACTAATACAAGTTGGGTTTACTACAGCCCTTTTCAACTTCAATTTGCTGCAGTTTCATCATAATAAACCACAACATGAAATAAGCTGTAAATAGAAATAAAAAGACATCATTAAACCATAATACGCCTTTCTGATTAAAAAAAAATCCATAAGAAATCAATTCAGTACCTATTTCCAGCAATTACTTCAACCGCGGTAAATAATTCCTCATCACACTCAAACAAATCAATAATGGAACCAAACATTCCTTTAATTTTCATCTCATTGCAAATCCAGCGTACATTGGATAATCCTCTTCAAATATCCTGTATGATATCAATGAATCAAATACACTGCTCCTTATAATAATTAAAAAAGACAGTAAACTTTCAAAACACTTACACGAGGAATAGCTTGATCAAGGTTCTTCTGTGCCTTCACTTTTTCTTGCTTCAGCTTATTACTTTCAGCAGAAAGTTCATTTTCCCGAGAAAATAAAGCCCTGAGATGAAGGAAATAAATCATCAAGATAATCACTACTAAATCATCAAAGTTCAACTACAAAGCAAAGGATGATTGATGTAAACCATCCTATAAAAACCATTTCTTAAACTGATGTTCCTTTGCCTGTTCCCAAATTGTATACTTCACAACCTGAAGCCATAATACTTCCCTGTCAGCTCAACACAATTAATAATCACAGAATCCGTACTGAGTATTTACTAGCTCATAGTTGATTTATATTTCTTGCCCTTCTAACATCATTAATCAGGGACTACTGCCAAAAATGACTATTTGAACCATGCAAAGAACAAGTTACTAAAAATTCACAAAGGAATGAGGGGGATGATTGATGACTTATGAAAGTCTCATATATGACACAGTTAGTGGATTCTCTTGTCCAAGTCACAGAATGCCACTATGCTTTCAAGGAATAAGTTCCTCTTCTTTACAGATGAAAAGAATATAGATAACACGCATACAAAATTTAAAAAGAACACAATCGATATATTCTAGCACCCATTGCAAGGTACGCCTTGTTAGAAAAAAGTAGCATAGAAAAGAGCAAGCTTTATTTTTTTCTATATCCTCTCTATCTGCCTGCACTGCCTGAAATTCTGAGAAACACAGAAAAATTTGACGAATCTCAGGTCAGATACTTCTGTGACTCGTGAGGCTCGAAACACCAAAACAAGATGTGAAGTTGATTTTGGCATTCTCCCTCCTCAACCGCCGCCGAAACCACCACTAACGCATATGAAGAAGATACGGGAGAGACTACGGGAGGATAGATATACCTATAGGAGAGGATAGATATACCTATAGGATCCAGGAGTAAGTCTTAGGACTAGCCTGTGGAGCGATATGATTACGTGCATATGTGCTTATGTGCTTATATGCTATGCTATGTTTATTTTTCGTTCTAGCTATGATGTGTATACGATCTTACTAGATCCTGTTGTGCTAGTACGACTGTTAGGTATAGCTGGAGATGGTTCTTATCTCCATGTTATTGTGATACGACTGTTAGGTATAACTGGAGATGGTTCTTACCTCCATGCTATTTTGATGGACATAGTTTGGATGGAGATGTCTTCTCCATGCCCCGATGATAGTTTGGCTAGAGATGTTCCTCTATGCCCCGGATAGTAGTGTGATCTTTTGAGGTATAGTGTCACATGGGTTGATACCTTATGTACGAGATATGATACCTCCGATAGAGAGAGTGTATCCCGGTTTTATGTTTGAGTGCTTTCGGAGTTTGTACAAGTTTCGGGACGAAACTTGTTTTTAGGGGGTGAGGTGTAAGAGCCTTAGCCTTTGGAGCCACTTTTGGCCTTATCCGCCCCTGCGTGTGAGTGAGGCCGCCCCTGCGGCTCATCCGTGTTTCCGCCCCTGCGGTCCTGGCTGCCGCCCCTGCGGGTTCCGGCGGCTGCAGCCGTCTTCTTTGACTCTTTGACCCGTGCTTTACTCTTTACCTTTCTTAATCTTTGCCTTGGCTGATCAAGGGCTTGTTCTTCACTTTCCTTTCAACTTCTCACGTCCCTAGGTTTCCTTGCTTTCCTTTGACCTTGATCTTGGTTTTGAAAGAGTTTGGTTTGAGTTTTGTGTGAGTAGTGGCTGTTGTTGGTTGTGTGCATGCTGAGCTTGGAAGCTAGCCTGGAGGTGTGTGAGCTCTTCTCTGCAGCTAGGACCACAAGAGTGGTAAGCCATCTTGCTCCTTCTTTCTTCCCTTAGATTCAATCTCTTAGCTTAGGCTTAGATGCATGTATAGGTGTGTATTGATGTTTGTATGTGTATGTATATGTATGTGCTTGAACCTGGATGAGAGAAGACGTGTGTGATCACGTGAGAGCTGAGGAGAAATCGCAGAATCGTTTCCTGCGTTGTCGCCGCCCCCGCGGCCGAGAGTCACCGCCCCCGCGGCTACCGTGTCGCAGCACCTGCGTCGTGCCAGCGGCGTGCCTGCGTTTGCCAGCGTTCCTTGTCATTGCCCCCGCGGCTACGTTCCGCCGCGCCCGCGGTACCTGCCTTCCGCCCCTGCGTCCCTTGTGTCACGCAGGTGCGTTTTGTTCCGGTTCTACCTAGAGTTAGGTAGATCCTTTCGTTTCCTAGTATGAGCGTTAGTAGCATGCTAGGTACGAGTATAAGGTTAGAGTGAGGTTGAGTACGGTATCGTTTATGTCGGTGACGGCTTTGAGGTTTACAAGTTGGAATATGATCCTTATGGATCCCTTGGGTCTAGGTGTGACCCCTGTTATGGATATAAGTGTGATATATGTGTTTTACCTTGTTTAGGCTGTGTTAATCTCCAGAGCGGAGCCGTTTGAGTTTGAGTTTGAGACTCCCGAGGTTGAGGTAAGTCCATAGGACTTACTTAGCTTCCATCCTTATATTGGATGTGTGCATGAGTGGTGTGTGTATATGTTTGATAGCCGTGTTACGATATTGTTATTACCGACCTATGGTCTATTGATTGCCCATTGTAGGGCTGTGACAACTTGTCCTTTCATCCCGCTGGGAGTTTGGAGGTTCTCTACGGGCAGGCCAGTATGGTTCAGTGGGCCGGCCACCTGTCCACTACCATAGGGTACACGGGAGGTGGGACCGGATACCCACTTCAGCTGGTACTATTCCCGAGAGGCGAGGGTTATATTCCTCGTGCCACATACGTTCATATTGAGATATTTATATATATAAGTTGAGTGTTGGACTATGTTTATAAAGATAATAAACTGGGTAAATGCGTGATATCATGATGAGGTGTTTAGTACTTTCTAATGTGTGTTTGTGCTCCTGCATCTTTTTATATATGTGTATGGTTAGCTAACGGTTTTATACCGTGTTGTAGATACTTTGCAGGATAGGAGAACTGCAGAGTGATCCAGAGTGGGCGATCTGCTGAGGGCTCCGTACACTGGGGTCGTACTCGTGAGCTACGGGTTATTTTGACCATGTATATACGTTATGTTTTGTTTGTACTTAGCAACGTTGTATAAAGCTTTTGATACTTTTATAATAGTTTGATGTTTTGTATTTAATCTATCGGTGCCTTGTTGTAAGATTTAGTGAACTTGTTGTCAAGCTAGAGTCAGGATCCATTGTGAGATCCTAGCCAGTAGCACTCCAAGTCCTACGGATTTGGGGTGTTACAAAGTTGGTATCAGAGCCTAGGTTGACAACAATGGCACTAGTAATCTGCAATAAAGTTCGAATAGATAAATAAACAGAACCCGAAAGGGGTCTGACTTTTCAAAAGGTTTTGGTTTTGAAATGTGTACAAAATGTTTTGGGATATCGTGTACGTGAGCCATCGCCCCTCTGAAGATCTCGACAGTATATATATATATATATATATATATATATATATATATATATATATATATATATATATATATATATATATATATATATATATATATATATATATTCTGTTGTGATTGATTGATATATACATATGGCATATATATAGCCTTCTGAGTTAGGTTTACGTCCTCTGCAGATGGTTCAGACTAGAGCCTTACCTGCAGCAGGACGAGGTAGAGGTAGAACCCCTCTAGGTAGAGGACGGGGTAGGACTTCCGCTGTTGATCCACGCGCAGCGGAAGAGGTTCATGAGGACGTTGCCGAGAGTGTGGTTCCTGAGACTGGGAACGGCGTAGCTGGGGGACAGGGTCCACAGCGAGTCCGGTCAGATGCCTCGGATTATGTCTCCATGGGAGGACCAGAGTTTCGTGAGTATATCCAGCGAGTAGAAGAGGCTGTCAGAGCAGGTAGACCTATTCCGGATCTGCCAATACATGAGGGATCATCTGAGAGATCCCATGGGGTTACACAGGTGCCAGCTGCACCGGCACCTGTAGCTGAGATTGCTCGAGTTACAGAGGAGCATAGAGGTGCTAGACAAGACACTTGGTTGAAGGTATTTCACCAGATGGGTGTACCCCCTTTCTCTAGGAAGGTGGGGCTCGAGTTTGAGCTGTGGATTGGACATGTGGACTCAACTCTGGAGTCTATTAGGTGTCCAGCAGACAGGCATATAGAGTTGGTGCAGACTCTGTTCAGAGACTTAGCACAACACTGGTGGAGGTCTGTACGAGCACAGGTTGACAATTATGTTCAGATGCGGACTATGATCAGAGAGCGTTTCTGCCCTGCCTCACTGAGGAGGGAGAAACTGCGGGATTTTGTGGAGGCTGGGTTTGAGGATGTACCAGTCTTAGAGGCTATCCGGAGATTCCAGGAGGAGCTGGCATTGCTGGGACCAACTGCACCTTCTGTGGATCAACATGTATATCTGTTTTCCCGACGACTGAGGGATGCCACCCGGGCCTATATGGCAGGATTTCATTGTGAATCCTTGATGGACTACAAGGATAGAGCCGCCGACTATGAGCGAGAGCGGGCTAGTCAGAGGAGAACTTCTCAAACCGGAGGGTCTGAGAAGAGACAGCGTATTGGGCAGACCAGTGGTACTAGAGGAGCTGCTGGTCCAGGACGAGGCCAGAGCCGCCAGAGTCAGCCCTCATCTGCACCGGCTACAGATAGGGTACGACAGTGTTTCAACTGTGCAGAGTATGGACATATCAGACCAGAGTGTACGAGGCAGATAGTGACTTGCTTCACTTGTGGTGGACGAGGTCATAGAGCCGTCTTTTGTAGACAGGGTGGAGCTTCTTCTCAGCAGGGTTCTACTCCTGCCAGTATAGCGGGAGGTGGACAGAGGCCACCTCAGCAGCAGCAGATACAGGGACAACAGAGAGTCCCAGATCGTCCTACCACTCAGGGATCTGCTCCTGGGTTGGGTAGAGGCAGAGGTCGTGGTGGGAGCACCACTGACACCAGAGGGCCACAAGGCCGAGTTTTTGAGCTGAGGAGTGCAGAGGAGCCAGCTGCACCGCCTGTTACAGGTACCATTCTGATCCATGGTTTACCTGTTAGAGTTGTTTGATTCTGGAGCTATGTTTTCTTTTATATCTGATGCTTGTATTGAGTGTTTGAGTTTAGATATGATTGAGGGGATACCCTTTAGTATAGGGTTACCCGATGGTAGTAGGGTCAGAGGTACCCATGAGATTCGTGACTGTCACATTTTTGTAGGGACCCGTGTTTTACTGGTTGACCTCTTTGTCATGCCATTAGAGCATGAAGAAGTCATACTAGGTATGGATTGGATGGATGGACTTTCTACAGTCTTAGATATAGGTAGGAGGACCGTTACTTTTCTAACGAGTTAGGACAGATAGAGGTTTTCCGAGGATGGAACCTTGGACAATCTAGTATGATTATCGATGCGATACGAGTAGCTAGATTGATTGCACAGAGATGTGAAGCCTTTTGGTATTATGCCATGAAGGAGGGGGAGAGTCCAACATTAGAGGATATTCCAGTGGTCTGTGAGTTTGCAGATGTGTTTGTTGAGTTGTCCAGTTTGCCGCCTCAGAGGAGTGTGGACTTTGGTATCGAATTAGAACCTGGTACGAGGCAGATCTCAAAGGCCCATATCGGATGGCGCCTGTTGAGATGTTGGTGCTGAAGAAGCAACTTGAGGAGTTGGCAGAGAAGGGTTTTTATTCACCCTAGTGTATCTCCATGGGGAGCATCTGTCCTCTTCGTACGGAAGAAGGACGGATCGTTGAGACTGTGTAGTGATTACAAAGAGCTGAACAAGGTGACCATTAAGAATAAGTATCCATTGCCGTGTATGGATGTCTTGTTGGAGCAGCTTTACGAAACGATAGTATTTTTCCAGGATTGATCGACGTTCGAGATTTCATCAGCTGAAGGGATTAAGGTGGATCCAACGAAGATTGAGGCAGTAGTAGCATGGACTACACCGACGAACGACAAGGAGGTACATAGCTTCCTTGGCCTAGCCGGTTATTACAGACGCTTCGTGGAGGGCTTTTCTGTCATTTCCCGTCCACTGACGAGTTTGTTGAGGAAGACTACCAGATTAATGGGGACTGATCAGTGTATGAAGAGTTTTAAGGAGCTGAGAGACGTTTGACTACTGCTCCTGTTTGGGCACAACCAGAGGAGATAGAGGGATTTGATCTAGTTAGAGTTGGACATTCAGTTTCCGGATGAGGATGCCCGGCTGAGTACTTTAGAGGTTCTACCTGATCTGTTGAGTGAGATCCAACAGAAGCAGGAGACCTGCCAGACCTTGATGAGGATACGAGATAGGATGTCTCGGGATGAGGCACCACAGTTCCTGCTAGGAGCAAAAGGGGTTGGAGACGCCGCGGTTGCGTTTGTGTACCTGTTGATACAGAGCTGAGACAGGGGATTTCACAGGAGGCTTACTGTACGCCTTACTTTGTACATTCAGGTACGAGTAAGATGTATCAGGATTTGAGACGTTTATACTGGTGGGAAAGGCTGAAGCCCGATGGGGCCAGATTTGTGGCACAGTGTGCGACCTGCTAGCAGGTCAAGATAGAGCATTGCAGACCTGGAGATGAGCTCCATCCACTTCCTGTTCCACAGAGGAAGTGAGAGGACGTCACCATGGTTTTTGTGACTGAGCTAAGACTGAATCGGAGTTTTGATGTTATTTGGGTCATTGTGGACAGATTGATGAAGACGGCACGTTTCATTCCTATTAGAGAGACGTGGCCGGTCAGCAGATTAGCTGAGGAGTACACTAGGCAGATAGTGAGACTCCATGGTGTACCGAGGACGATCGTCTCAGACCGGGATGGACGATTTACCTCGAGGTTCTGGCAGCAGATTCAGACTGCCCTGGAGACGAGTTTATATTTTATTACGGCATTCCATCCTCGGACAGATGGTCAGTCAGAGAAGACCATCTAGACGCCGAAGGATATGCTGCTAGTTTGTGTTTTAGTATGCATTTATGGGGATGGCCCTTATGAGGCACTGTATGGGCAGAGATGTCGGACTCCGTTAGGCTGAGATGAGCAGAGCAGTAACGGTGATTTGACACCTGATCAGGTTCAGGATGATGGGATTCGAGTAGCCCTGGTTAGAGAATGATTGCTGACTGTGCAGAGCCTTCAGAGGTCGTATACAGATAGAAGGCATAGACCTCTATAGTTCAGAATTGGAGCCTAGTATGGCTGAGAGTGTCTCCGACACGAGGTGTTTGATGCTTTGACATTAAGAGGAAGTTGAGAGCGTAGCTGGCCTTAGAGTTCAGAGTTAGACCGTTTGAGTTGCTGGATCGGATTGAGAGCGCAACTTACAGATAGCCCTGTCTCCGAGATTCAAGGATTTACCCTGGGTTTCATGTATCTCAGTTGAGGGACTACATACCAGCTCCGAGACACACAGTGAGTTATGATGATTTGGTGGTTGAGCCGGACCACATCTGTATCAAGCATTCTATTATAGTCCTAGGCAGAGGCTTGAGATGTCTGCGTTTATAGAACATTCTTGTGTTGAGGATACAGTGGCTGAGACGAGAACCTGATGAGACTACGGGAGAGACTGGGGATAGTATCCAGAGGAACTATCCAAAGTTATAGGCGAGGATAGATATACCTATAGGATCCAGGAGTAAGTCTTAGGACTAGCCTGTGGAGCGATATGATTACGTGCATATGTGCTTATGTGCTTATATGTTATGCTATGTTTATTTTTCGTGCTAGCTATGATGTGTATACGATCTTACTAGATCCTGTTGTGCTAGTACAACTGTTAGGTATAGCTGGAGATGGTTCTTACCTCCATGCTATTGTGATACGACTGTTAGGTATCGCTGGAGATGGTTCTTACATCCATGCTATTTTGATGGACATAGTTTGGATGGAGATGTCTTCTCCATGCCCCGATGATAGTTTGGCTAGAGATGTTCCTCTATGCCCCGGATAGTAGTGTGATCTTTTGAGGTATAGTGTCACATGGGTTGATACCTTATGTACGAGTATGATACCTCCGATAGAGAGAGTGTATCCCGGTTTTATGTTTGAGTGCTTTCGGAGTTTGTACAAGTTTCGGGACGAAACTTGTTTTTAGGGGGGGTGAGGTGTAAGAGCCTTAGCCTTTGGAGCCACTTTTGGCCTTATCTGCCTCTGCGTGTGAGTGAGGCCGCCCCTGCGGCTCATCCGTGTTTCCGCCCCTGCGGTCCTGGCTGCCGCCCCTGCGGGTTCCGGCGGTTGCAGCCGTCTTCTTTGACTCTTTGACCCATGCTTTACTCTTTACCTTTCTTAATCTTTGCCTTAGCTGATCAAGGGCTTGTTCTTCACTTTCCTTTCAGCTTCCCACGTCCCTAGCTCCTTGCTTTCCTTTGACCTTGATCTTGGTTTTGAAAGAGTTTGGTTTGAGTTTTGTGTGAGTAGTGGCTGTTGTTGGTTGTGTGCATGTTGAGCTTAGAAGCCAACCTGGAGGTGTGTGAGCTCTTCTCTGCAGCTAGGACCACAAGTGTGGTAAGCCATCTTGCTCCTCCTTCTTTCTTCCTTAGATTCAATCTCTTAGCTTAGGTTTAGATGCATGTATAGGTGTGTATTGATGTTTGTATGTGTATGTATATGTATGTGCTTGAACCTGGATGAGAGAAGACGTGTGTGATCACGTGAAGAGCTGAGGAGAAATCGCAGAATCGTTTCCTGCGTTGTCGCCGCCCCCGCGGCCGAGAGTCACCGCTCCCGCGGCTACCGTGTCGCAGCACCTGCGTCGTGCCTGCGGCGTGCCTGCGTTTGCCAGCGTTCCTTGTCACCGCCCTCGCGGCTACGTTCCGCCACGCCCGCGGTACCTGTCTTCCGCCTCTGCGTTCCTTGTGTCACGCAGGTGCGTTTTGTTCCGGTTCTACCTAGAGTTAGGTAGATCCTTTCGTTTCCTAGTATGAGCGTTAGTAGCATGCTAGGTACGAGTATAAGGTTAGAGTGAGGTTGAGTACGGTATCGTTTATGCCGGTTACGGCTTTGAGGTTTACGAGTTGGAATATGATCCTTATGGATCCCTTGGGTCTAGGTGTGACCCCTGTTATGGATATAAGTGTGATATATGTGTTATACCTTGTTTAGGCTATGTTGATCTCCAGAGCGGAGCCGTTTGATTTTGAGTTTGAGACTCCCGAGGTTGAGGTAAGTCCATAGGACTTACTTAGTTGTCATCCTTATATTGGATGTGTGCATGAGTGGTGTGTGTATATGCTTGATAGCCGTGTTATGATATTGTTATTACCGACCTATGGTCTATTGATTGCCCATTGTAGGGCCGTGACAACTTGTCCTTTCATCCCGCTAGGAGTCTGGAGGTTCTCTACGGGCAGGCCAGTATGGTTCAGTGGGCCGGCCACCTGTCCACTCCCATGGGGTACACGGGAGGTGGGACTGGATACCACTCCAGCTGGTACTATTCCCGAGAGGCGAGGGTTATATTCCTCGTGTCACATACGTTCATATTGAGATATTTATATATATAAAATGAGTGTTGGACTATGTTTATAATGATAATAAACTTGGTAAATGCGTGATATCATGATGAGGTGTTTAGTACTCTCTGATGTGTGTTTGTGCTCCTGCATCTTCTTATATATGTGTATTGTTAGCTAACGGTTTTATACCGTGTTGTAGATACTTTGCAGGATAGGAGAACTGCAGAGTGATCCAGAGTGGGCGATTTTCCGAGGGCTCCGTACACTGGGGTCGTACTCGTGGGCTACGGGTTATTTTGACCATGTATATACGTTATGTTTTGTTTGTACTCAACATCGTTGTATAAACCTTTTGATACTTTTATAACAGTTTGATGTTTTGTATTTAATCTATCGGTGCCTTGTTGTAAGATTCAGTGAACTTGTTGTCAGGCTAGAGTCAGGATCCATTGTGAGATCCTAGCCAGTAGCACTCCGAGTCCTACGGATTTGGGGTGTTACATAACTATGGCGTGTATTACGTAGTATAATGACGTGTCTATAGCAACGCCCCAAAAAAACGCATTTATACCCCATTTATCTCAAAACAAATCCAGACTTTGAAAAATTGTTACATTTGTATTATTTAGTGTAAATCGTTATAAAAATAATTATATAATACTTGATTAATTTTTATTTAACTTTTAAAAAATAAAAATAAGTAGATAAAGTATTTGGTTATTCACACATATAATGTTTACGTATTTGGGAGGGAAGGAGAGAGCGGTTGTTCTTGAAGGACTTTATATTCCCTATACGGTACAAAATATATATCATCCGAGAAGAAAAAATCGGCAACGAATGAAGAAGAATCCGGCAACAGATGCGGAGGAGAGAGAGCGGTTGTTGCTCAATGAATCTATTCTCCCGCTTAACTTGTAACGTTGATAATGGGTAAATTGCAAAATATTAGAAGAGTTTAGGTTTTAAATATGAAAATTAAGAGATATGGTCAAGATTCTTAGGTGGTTATTTTGACCAAAAATAATTAACGTAAGTATGGGTATATTTCAAAACTTACTTGGATAAATTTGTTAGTGTACTGATAAGCACGTTTTGAAAATTTTATATTGGTTGAAATATCTATCCAAAAAATCGGAACGAATCTGGGCAAAATATTTGGTTGATCGGATAAATTAATATGATTTTTAAAATAAAACAAAAACAGTAATAAAATAAATTTCGTAGCAAATTTTAAAATATAAAAACCCATTAACCTAAAACTAAAAAAAACTTGATAAAGAAAATCGTAAAAAAAATTAGAGGAGAAGCAAATCAGAATATGTTACAAAAGATATTTCAAATGATAAAAAATTATTCAAAGATATATAAATTAAATTGAAAACGTAAACGTTAAAATAAAAATCTTAATTAAAAAAAATAAATAATAATAAAATAAAGACAAATAAAATCCGTATCCAATAAAGAATTGATTGACAAAAAATTAAAAAAATGGAAAAATAAATCGTAAAAATCGGGAAGATATGATTACAAAATATTTTTAATATCTGCGTCAAATCTCTTCAACCGATTTTGAAAAAAGTTTTACATGATTGATTTTTTTAAAACATAGAGGAGAAGCAAATCAGAAAACAAAAATAAGGAAACACATATATTAAAAAAAAATGAAAAACGTAAACTAACAAAAACAGAAAACAAAAGTCTTAAAAAAACAGAAACAATAATAAAATAAAATAAAATAAAATCCGTAGCCAAAATAAAATTGATTGACAAAAAATTATAAAAGAAAACGGGAAGATATTATTATATATATATTTTTAAAATCTATGTCAAATCTCTTCAGTCGATTTTGGAAAACATTACCTGATTGATTTTTTTTAAACATAGAGGAGAAGCAAATCAGAAAACAAAACGAACGAAATCGTAATCAAGCAACATAATGGATTTTGAAAAAATTACGTGATTATAACACGTAAAAAAACGAAACATGTAAAGCTGCAAGATGGATTTTAAAACTCAAAAGAGAAGGAAATCAGAAAACAAAAAGAACGAAACATACAAAAAACGAAATCGAAACCTTTGATTTCCCACGAATGCAAACACATAAAAATGACTGCATACACGAATTTGAAACAATCGAAACACATTAAAGAAAGCGAAATCGAAACAATCATAACACGTAAAAAAAATTAATGCAGAAAATGTAGACAATCTAAAAAACGAATGAATAGAACATAGTCATCTAACCGTCAATCGATTAAAATTGGTTACATTGTTAAATAATTAAATATTAATAGAACAAAATACTGCTCTCACAAAAAAAAAATTAATTACGAATTTTTCTAAATTTAATTACGGATTTAATTGTAGTGTGGTGTTATAAAGTTGAACAATTTTTTTTGAATTTAATTACTTAATTTATAAAACTGACCAAAAATAATTGAAAAAACTTAAATTTAATTACGGATTAAAAAAAAGATATTGTGGCGAAAAATTGTGGGAGCTCTATTTCAAAATACTACTCTCATAACGCGCCACGTCAGCTCTAATGTTCTCTACTTTAATAGTATATATATTGATTGATTACCACGATACCTGCAACTGACTTGTAGGACCCACACACTACTTCTTTAACTCTTTTATCACGGTTTCACCGTGATAATAATTTTTCATCACGGTTATAACCGTGATAAAAGAGGTTTCGGTTCATGAACAATTAACAGGAACCGATTCAAGTCCTTTTACCCCGGTTTTGGAACCGTGATAAATAATACCTTTTATCACGGTTCCTTCCCAAACAACCTATTATCTCAGAACCTACTACCATGGTTCAAAACCGTGATAAAGGTCATATTCAACCGTGATAAAAGGCTTCTTTTTTTTTTGTTCTAGTGTTAATACCATCCGGGTTCGTTCTATTTTGACCGATATTGATGGTTCAAGTCTTCATTTAAATCTTGATGATCAATTGACAAAGTTGAAGTACGAACCGGATTTGTTCTATTTTGACCGATATTGATGGTTCAAGTCTTCATTTAACTCTTAATGATCAATTGACAAAGTTGAAGTACTTGCGTACGTTGAGTTTGCCGAACTTGGGAATTGAGAGTGTTTCAGGTAGTATTGGGAAATTGAAACACTTGGGGAATTGAAACACTTGAGATTTGTTGATCTTTTATTTAACCCATTTGTAAGTCTTTCAGATTCCATGACAAATCTATTCAACTTGATAGTACTAAACTTAATGGGTGTTATAACCTTATAGCATTGCTGGATAAGTTTAGAAAATTGATTAATCTTAGGCTCTTGAATATTGAGGGGTGTGGAGGGTTTAAGCATATGCCACATGGGTTTGAAGAGTTGACTTGCTTGCAACAATTTCTACGTAATGAGTACGAAGTAAGCTCATAGTATCATATTTGGACAAACTAGGTCCATAAAAATGATAAAAATAGAAAATAGAAAAAAGAAAAAAGGAAAAAGGTGAAGGTTATGAAGGTTTGACAATTATATCATTGAAAATACATACGCTTCAGCCAACCGTAATTTTCGTCCGAACTGTTTCATTACCCCTTACCATTTCAGTCAACCGTCATTTTCGTCCGATTACGATTTTTGATTCCAAACGAAGCGGTCTTCCATTACGATTTTTGATTCAAACGAATAGAGATCTCTTGCTTCCATATTATGATGACTAGAGTCAGTTGCTCGATCAAGCTCGTCCAGTGAGCAAAAGTTTCGCTTCTCAAAACATCAGCAAAACTTCGATTGACAATTTATGTGAAGGTTTTCCCTCAATCAAACAATAATCGACAAATTTTCGAAAATCTTTGGTATATTCTATAATTTATTCGTTGAAGTTATGAATTCATAGATCTATTCCCCTCAATTGTTCTGGTTGTTCCTAAATTCGAGTGAATGTAGAAAATTAACAATTCGTAACTAATGTTAAACTGTATCATCGATCTATTTCCCTCAATTGTTTTGTTGTTCCTAAATTAATCGATCTATTTTCTCTCAATCGGTCTGTTTTTCCTAAAGTGCTCTGAAATTTACTGATTAATATGAATAATATTGACAATCAATTTTAATTACAGACATACAAAATACATGACATTAAAGGACAGTGATTGATGATAATCCATGGAGCCTTCTTCTACAATCTATGACAGCTGGTTTCCTTTACCAAGAAAGCGGTACTTGATGATAGTCATTCTTTTTCACTTTCATTCATCTTACTTCTATGTTACTTAGATACGAGTTAAGCTGAATTTATCTCTATTTCGTTATTAATTAGTCAATTGTTGCCAAATAGAGCTCTTGAGATGAAACATCACTCTTCACATCAGTCTTCACTCTTCAAACAGATCACTCGACTGAACAAGATGTTGCTATCAAGAAAGCGTCTACTTACTAATGATATTATCTTACACACAAGGTACATATGTCACATTTTCATTCATTACCTGCAACCAAATGTGTTCTAGTAATGGCTAGATATATATGGTGAGGCTATAGCTACATATTTGCCTCAAATTAAGTTGCCTCTAGTATTTTTTTTAATTTTTAATTTATTGTTTTTTAAGATTAATTGTTGTTATAAATTGGTTATAGAATGTCCAGATCGAAACATCTTGGAGACTTTAGGCTTGAAAGCCCCTATTGCCAGCTAGCTTGTCTCATGGTGATCCATCCCGAACCTCGCCATCTCCGTCTGAGAGCTTCGGAGGGATTCAATGACCATTCTTTTCATGATGCTTGTGTGGGTTTTCTCTAATCTTTATTTTGTTGTCATCTATTTTGAGATTCTGCATAATAGGTCTAACTGGAACTGCGTCAAGCGTTCTTAAATTTTAATTGTATTTCTCTTTTGAGTTTGATTTGTCTAAAAACCATATTTAAAAAAAACAAATTGGTATATAAGAGCTTGAAGTATTGTTCTGCCAGTAAAATCTTAAAAATAAGTCATAGTAAACTATTTTGATAATATAAAACAACATAGTATATTATGAATAAAATATATGTTAGGCTTCAATTATTTTCCCTTCATGTTTAATAATGAAGGGAAATTTGCTCTATTCACCATGGACACGTACGCTCCAAATTTGTGCATTTTTTTTATCATATACAATATTCTAATACAAAGAATGTCCAGATCGAAACATCTCAATTCCTTTAAACAATTATAAATTAAAGAATGTCCAGCGTTGGAGGTATGAGATCAAGATGAAGACAAGAACTATCGTCTTAGTCTTAGTCTGTACACTTCTGTGTTGTCTCTCAATTTCCCTTAGTCGAGTATTTGATACCCCGTGTCTTAGTTGGACTGTTGGAGTATGCTTCTTGCATGATTTATTTGTCAGTTTTTGGTATTCTTGGGGTACAACTCTCTTTTTCTTTCTAGTATATATATGAGTTGATATTATAAACTCCGACATGTAATTTTTTTTATTGGCGTTCAGTTTTACTTACAGTTTTCATACTTATTAGATTGTTATATCTAATAAGTATGAAAACCGAATAAACAAAACACGAGAAGAAAATACTAATAAATCGAAATCACAAAATACCTAGTATATACAGAATTTTGCATGTGGTGCGTTAGATGGTGAAATGATACTTGTAGGCCAAGACAGGATAACACTTGCTAGTTTTCTCCAATAAATCTGAAAAGTATGATATGGAATAACATAATAATTTATTATATAATACTAAAACAAGAATAAATAAGGTCACTTGTCATCCTCACGTTATGTCACCTTAGCTTTTGTCACTTGACGATACCATATTACGACACGTCGAATTTTGTCACGTGTTATTCTCACCTTAATTCGGATATTTGATAACTTTAATTATGGAAGATTGTCTCCAATTTTGACTGACTTATTTATGTCACACAAATTTTATTTTGAACAACAACCTAAAATAAACTATTGAGCTAAATATTTGGATATATTTGGATATATTATAGCAAAAAATTCATATTAAGATTTCTTAATTATAGTGTATAATATTCCTTAATTATATATATTTTATTTAATATTTCACATTTTTTATAGTTCTAATGATTAATATTTTATTTACATCTCTTTACATAAATAGTTGATTATTTAATTTATTTTTTTATATAGTTTTGTTATTGTTTTATTTTAAATTTTTTGTTTTTACTTTTAGATATATTTATTTTTTCTTTTACATTATATATTTTTAAATTATATTATTTTTTTTTATAACTTACAATCCTTTAATTATTATTCAAAATTTTTAGATCAATTTTTTCCAAATTTCGTACAAGATACGAGTACTATATATATGGTCACTTTTAGTCCCAATCGTTATGAATCATATGCAATTTAGTTGGCATGCAATCACACGCAATTCACTTTAATTGTTCTCTCTGTGCATATTTTATTTGTCTATAGTCTATATTTGCTTCCTGTTGCTCTTGTGGTCTTTGTACTCTTGTTTCTTATCCATATGAAGGGAATTTTCCGATTGTTTTTATCGGTGTACTTTTTATTCTTATATGTATATTTTTGTAATTTTGTCCTATTTTTACAAAAATTAGTTATCTAAAAAGAATATGAGGTTGGTTCAAGGGATGATTGTTGTGGTAAGACATGTATAATTTCAACCATTGGTTGAATTTATTTAACATTTCAGATTAATTCACGTTGATTAAAACGATTTTTTTTTTGATTTTTACATTAAAAACAATAATTAGTTAATTAAAAATCAAAATATGTTGTTTAAAATTTTTGAATAGTCTTACATTTAATGTAAATAATTTTTTATAACTGCTAGGAAAATACTAATTATTTCTCATTAAAAAGTAATATTGTCACTATAATATAAATGTATATAAAAATAGTCTAGCAAATTATGATTTCTAACAGTAAACAACAACTCAGTACATAAAGTTTTTTAAATTATGAGCATTTATTGATTTAAAAAGCTAAAATCTACATAGTGTGTATATTGTTTTTTGAAAATTGCGAAAATTTATTATAGTTAGATATGTAGATATAGCAAATTTTTATAGAGAATACATAGATGATAACTTGCTTGCTGACTTGCTTGCTGACTTGCTGAGGTAGAAAAAACCAGCAATAACGATAACAAAAATAATTGTATTCTATTAAATATAAGGAAGTTTGTAACGATAACAAAAATTGTAATTAGTTATAGTTAGATATGTAGATATAGCAAATTTAATAGGTACTAGAGAGAGGTCCAATTTGGGTCCATTCTGATGTGTTTGGGTTGTGATTAGCGAAAAATATGCTATCCGTCCGTTTAGATAAGTCGCTCTTAAGACTTTGTGTCAAGTGTCAACTAGTGCAATTACAATTAGGGCTATGCAAAATTGACCCGGACCGGTCCAGGATTTTAGGAAATTCTGGTCCCGGTCCAATTCCGGTCCGGACAGGAAAACCGGATAGTACCGGAATTTATTATTTTTTAAAATATATTTTCATTAATTTGAATTAATATATTTTAAAAAATCATACATATTTTGTACATATTTAATAAAAGTATATACTTTTTGATTTTTTTGTTATTTGCAAAAATATATATTTTAATTTATTTTATTTTATTCCGGTCCTGACCGCACCGTAACGGTCCGGTCCCCGGTCCAAGTTTTTGAAAATTCTGGTACACCGGTCCGAACCGGGACCGGAAATTCCGGTCCAATCCGGTCCGGTCAGGACCGGATGCACAACTCTAATTACAATGACACTTAAGGAGGAGTGTTGAGTGTGGTAATGTGTCCTAATCTGAAACAAATAAACCTAACATAAAAGTATAAGGATTACTCCGCTATTGCCAATTGGTTTTATGATGGAACTCAAATGCTTGTGTGCGTAGGTTCACTTTAGCGTGTAAAATCCTCTACGTATTTGACCCGACGGGTGTAAAAAGATAATTTAAATTATCACAGTGCTATTAACTTGAGTAATTCTCGTCGAAGTAAGGATTAATTTTGCATATCAACCTACTCAAACTGCAAAATCTTAATATATCACCACCACAAGCCAAAATCAATATGGCGGAAGCTGCCTTGTTCAGTGTTTCTTCCAAGCTCTTGTCCACCATTGCCACCTTGGCATTTGAACAAGCTTATTATCAGGGTTGTTCCATCTGGTATGCAAAGGATGAACTCAATAAACTTAATGAAAGTATCCCAAGTGATCCATGACGTGCTTCTTGATGCTGAGAGGAAGCAAGACTCCTCTATTGCTATCAAGAATTGGATGAAGAGGGTTAGGGATGTGTTGTACGAAGCTGATGATTTGTTTGATGAAGTGGCCACCGATAATATGCATAAGGAACAAATACTCAGAGGAGGCAATAAGATGTTAAGCAATGTACGGGGTTTTTGTTCTAAGTTAAACCCGGTTGTCTCTAGAAATTCTATTGCTAAGAGAGTTGAGGCTATAACACAGAGTCTACATGAAATATTATATGCCAATATAGCTTAATTTGATTTTGTGATACGCCGATGTGATGCACTAGTTATCGGTGTTAGCACAAGACGAGATCCAAGGTGTTTTGTTGTTCCAAAGGATGTCTTTGGTAGGGAGAAAGACAAGAACAAAATTTTAGAATTGCTTTTTAATGTGTCAAATAATGTTGAATCCAGTGTTCCCTTTGTAATCGCCATATTGGGTATAGGGGGTATTGGTAAAACAACCCTTGCCCAACTAATTTACAATCACGGTGAGGTTGAGAAGAAATTTAAAAAGAGGTGGTTTACATGTATTTCTGATACATCGGATGGAAAAGAAATTCTTGGAAGAATATTTCAATTTGTATGCAATAAACACTATAGCAAATTCACTATTGGTCAACTACAAACTGAAATTAGGAAGGAAATGAAGGGTATCAAGAACTTTTTTCTTGTTCTAGATAATGTGTGGGATGAAGATAGTGGTAGGTAGCAAGATCGAATGAGTTTGTTAAGTAATGGTTCAAAAGTGAGCAAGATAATTGTCACTACGAGGTCCTTAGCGGTTGAAAGGGCCGTGGGTGCAAGGGAAACTCATAGCTTATTAGGCTTATCAAACGACGTGTCATGGGATATGTTCAAAAAGGTTGCATTTACTTCGGAACAATAGAGTGATTCAATATGGATTGACCTCGGAAGAGATTGTAAAGAAGTGTGCCAATGTTCCTCTAGCCATAAGGAGCATAGGTAGCCTTCTTTACACAAAAAGTACCATCCAAGAATGGGAATCCTTCAAAGATCAAGAGCTCTCGAAATTGGAGGGGCAAAGTAGTGAATTCATTGTGAATACACTGACATTGAGCTATGAACACCTGCCATCAAACCCGAAGCATTGTTTTTCTTATTATTCCCTATTTGCAAAAGGTTTTCAATTCGATGTGAAAATGTTAATATATTTTTGGATTGCTCAAGGATATATTGAAACACATGATGAAACACAAACCGTTGAGCAAGCAGGGAAATTCATACTTCATGGACTTGTTTAAGAGGTCTTTCTTTCAAGAGGCAAAACTTAATGAGCGTGGTGAGGTTGAAAGTTGCAAAATGCATGATTTACTTCATGATTTGGCAAAATTAGTGTCGGGAGAGGAAATTTGTACACTAAGGCAATCAAATCAATTTAGGGACCGTGCACGACATGTAGGGATTGTTTGTGAGAGGGATCAGTCATTGGAAGATTCAGCCCTACCGCTTAATATCAACCAGGTTCGTTCAGTTTTGATTGATATTTAATTACCTTGGTCATTGTAAACTTGATGAGCAGTTAACGAAGTTCAAGCGTTTGCGTACATTGAGTTTGCGAGGGTTGAGAATTGAGAATGTTTCAAGAAGCATCGGAGAGTTGAAACACTTGAGATATCTTGATCTTTCAGAAAACCCATGAGAAAGCCTTCACAATTCCATGACGAATCTATTGAATTTGGTATATCTAAACCTTGGTGGCTGTAAACTTCGAGCCTTGCCGGATAAGTTTAGGAGATTGATTAATCTTAGGTTCTTGGACATTAAGGGGTGTCAACAGTTGAAACACATGCTACCTAGGTTTAAGGAGCTGACTTGTTTGCAGTACTTGAGTAATTTTGAGGTTGGGAAAAAAAAGTGAGGGTGATCGAATGAGTGAATTTGATGCCTTGGTTAAATTAATGCAATAACTTAGAGGAGAGTTGCGCATCACATTTCACACGGACACAAACGATTGAAGCATAGACGAAGGTTGACAACTACCTGTATTTCTCCATACTCTAAGTATAATGTCATATTCAGGCAAGAGAATCCCACAGTGGGGGAATGTTAGGGAAACTGAACTAAACTTGCCTCTCTAACACTTGAGGGTTGTTCAAAAGTAAAATATTTGTCACCCATCAGTTTGCTTCCTAATCTCAAGACTCTTTATCTTTACCATTTCGAGGAATTAGAATACTAGGAGGAAGAACATGATGCCTCCTCATTCTTTCCTAGTTTGAAGACCCTTGAATTGGTTGCTATGTTAAAATTGGAGGGATGGAAGAGAAATGTAGAAGCACACTCACATGAGTTTCCTTCTCTTTCTCGATTACAAATCAAAAGTTGTCCAAAGCTGAAGCCAATGGAGAAAATGAAGATGCCGGCTTGCAATATGCCCACTCTTCAGAACCTATATCTTAGCAAGGACGTGGAGATACAACACTTGATTTCAGCTATAAAGTCAAACACATCATTTCTCGAGGTGTTAACAATTGAGCTTTGCAATGACATAACAAGGTTTACTGATGAAACCCTTGCATCTCTTCGAGAACTCACTATTAGGTACCGCCCCGCGGCTGGGGACTGCCGCCCCTGCGGCGCCCTTGTCACCGCCCCGCGGCTTGCTCTTTCCGTCCCGCGAAAAACCCTGCAGAGGTATTGTATAAGCTTCATTCCTTTAAGCCTTAGTTTGCTGACCTCGTGAATTTTCTTTTCAGAGGCGAGTATCCACCAGATTTCACCAAAGCTCAGAGGGAAAAGGTAAAATCCGAGGCTAGGCACTATGTTTGGGACGATCCCTACTTGTGGAAACATTGTAGTGATCAAGTAATTCGCAGTTGCATCCCGCACAACGAGGTACAATCTGTCCTATCATTTTGTCATTCCGAAGCATGTGGAGGACATTTTGGGGTTAACAAAACAACTAGGAAGGTACTAGATGCTGTTTTTTTTGGCTACAGATCTTTCGAGATGCATTTACATTTTGTAAGATGTGTGATAGGTGTCACGCATAGGTAACATATCTAGGAGAAATGAAATGCCACAATCATCTCTTATTTTATGCGAAAATTTTGATGTTTGGGGGATTGATTTTATGGGACCCTTTCCTTTTTCTTTTGGTAATACCTATATTTTGCTTGCAGTGGACTATTTTTTCAAGTGGGTGGAATCAAAAGCCATCAAAACTGATGATTCAAAAGTTGTTGCATATTTTCTCAAAGACAATATTTTTGCAAGGTTTGGAATTCCTAAAGCTTTAATAAGCGATAGGGGAACACACTTTTGCAACAAGATGATCATCTCCCTATTCAAGAAGTATCATGTTCACCAAAGAGTCTCCACGGCGTACCACCCTCAAACCAATGAGCAAACAGAAGTGTCCAATAGGGAAATTAAGACGATTCTCGAAAAGATGGTGACTCTCGGAAGAAAGGATTGGAGTCTAAGACTCAATGAAGCCTTGTGGGCGTACCGTACAGCCTACAAAACTCCCATTGGTATGTCTCCATTAAGGCTCGTGTTTGGCAAAGCTTGCCCCCTACCGGTGGAGCTAGAACACAAAGCTTGGTGGACGGTGAAGAAGTGTAATATGCAAATGAATGAGGTCGGTGAGTTTAGGAAGCTCCAACTGCAAGAACTGGACGAACTGTGGCTTGACGCTTTTGACCACGCCACAACCTACAAAGAGAAAACTAAAGCATGGCATGACTGGAACATCCTCCAAAAGGATTTCCAACCAGGTAACAACGTCCTCTTGTTTCAAACTCGTCTAAAACTTTTTGCAGGGAAACTCCGCTCCAGATGGACAAGTCCATACGTCATTGCCAAAGTACATCCATATGGTGCGGTGGATCTATATGATCCACAATCACACAAGGTTTTCAAAGTCAACGGGAAAAGACTCAAAATGTGTAACACCCCGAATCCGTAGGACTCGGAGTGCTACTGGGCTAGGATCTCACAATGGATCTTGGCCCTAGCCTGACAACAACTTCACTGAATCTTACAACAAGGCACTGATAAAAACAAAACATAAACTGATGTGTATATATATATATATATATATATATATATATATATATATATATATATATATATATATATATATATATATATATATACTGATCAAAAGTAATACACAGTACTGCTGAGTACAAAAGTCAACCATAAATCCGTACAATATAAATAACCAAAAATCCACGAGTACGCCTGTGTACGGAACCCTCAGCAGATCACCCCTCCGGATCACTCTGCAGTTCTCCTAACCTGCAAAGGATCTACAACACGGTATAAAACCGTTAGCTAACCATACACAAATATAAGATAGGCAAGAGCACAACCACACATCGTATAAACAATAACACATCAACATGATATCACACATTTACCCGGTTTATTATCTTTATAACGTTAAACACACAGGAGTATATAAATCAGTATATGAAAATAAGTGACACGAGGAATATAATCCTCGCCTCTGCGTGCAATAGCTAGCTGGAGTGGTATCAGCGCACCTTCCCGTATACCGTAAGGAGTGGTATCAGTACCTTTCCCGTATACCAAGTCTAGCTAGCGTACAAAGAACTTCCCAGACTCCACTACGAGATGAAAGGGTAAGTTGTCACAGCCACTACAATGGGCGGTCAATATAACATAGGTCGGTGACCACAATAACACATGCTATAAAACATATAACACACACCACTCAAGCACACATCCAATATAAGGACGGTAGCTAAGTCCTATGGACTTACCTCAATCTCAGAAGTATCTCGCTACGAGCAAAACCCAAAAACATCCACTCCAACTGGAGGACAACACAGCCTATACAAGGCACACATATATATATCACAATCCTATCACACACAAAGGGTCACACCTAGACCCAAGGGATCCATAGGGGATCAATTCCAACTCGTAAACCTCAAAGCCGTAACCGGCATAACTATACCATACACATCATCATCCGGATCCTAGCATGATACTAGTTCCCTCATACTAGAAAGGAAAGGAAACTACTTGACTATAAGTAGTTCCGGGACAACACGCACCTGCGTGAACTAAGACCGCAGGGGCGGAAGGGGTCACCCGCAGGCGCGGAAGGTAGAAGCCGCAGGGGCGGTGACACTGAACGCAGGCAAGCGCAGGCACGCCGCTGGCACGACGCAGGCGCTGTGGCACAGTAGCCGCGGGGGCGGTGACTCTTGGCCGCGGGGGCTCCGACAGTGCAGAAGGCAACTTCGCGGCTTCTCTTCGGTTCTTCACTTGATCAAACCACGTTTATACTCTTCCATATTCATACACATACACATAACTGCACATTTAAACATCATCATATGATCAACATACATCTAAACCTAAGCTCAAGAAAAGAAAGACAAGAAACAAAGGAAGGAAGGAGAAGCAAGGAGCTCACCTCCACTGTTGTGATCACCCAAGGAAGTACAGAACAAACTCTCAGCTGGCCTCTGAAGCTCAGCAACATACACACCACAACCAACAACACCAAACTCAAGCACAACTTCAAGAGAAACTCAAGCAAGATCAAGGGAAGGGATGAAGAAGCAAGAAGGACGTAATGAGGGCTGGAGTGGAATGAGAAATGAAATGAAACCCTTGCTCAGCAAGGTAAGAGAAAAAACGAAGAGGAAGGTAAAGCACGGGTCAAGGAAATAAACAAAACCGGCTGCAGCCGCCGTAACCCGCAGGGGCGGATCACAGGGCCGCAGGGGCGGGAACCCGCAGGGGCGGCATACGTGCCCGCGGGTGCGGCAAGGCCAATCTCGGCCAAAGCCAATCTCGGCTATGGTCCGATCTCGGTCCGAAAGAAAAGGGCTCTCACATCTCACCCCCCTAAAAACAAGTTTCGTCCCGAAACTTGCAAGATCCTGAAACACTCGAACTCCAAACGCCGAGGTAACACTCTCTATAACCTCAAACGTATGCATGGAGGAAATCATCAACTCCAGCAGTAAACTATACTATCCAGGGCCTAGAGGAAAACCATCTCTAGTCAAACCATAAACATATCACAAGGCATAGAGGAAGCACATCTCTAGCTGTAACATAACCATAACAGAAAGGCATGGAGGAAGTACATCTCCAGCACTACTATGTCCATCAAACTAGCATGGAGGAAAAAACCATCTCCAGCTAAACCTATCGTATCATAATAGCATGGAGGAAAGAACCATCTTCAGCTATAAACAGGAAATCATACTAGCATAACAAGATCTAATAAGATCATAATCACATCAAAGCTAGCATGAAATAAACATATCACAGCATATAAGCATATAAGCACATAAGACTCACCAAGCTAGTACTTAGATCTACTCGGTGATACTACTGGTGCACCTATCTCGGCATAGAACTCTGGATAGTTTCTCTGGATACTATCCTCAGTCTCCCATGTAGCCTCCTCAGGTCCTCGTCTCGACCACTGTATCCTCAACATAGGGATGTCCTTCGAACGCAGGCGTCTCATACCTCGCTCTAGGACTGCAATAGGATGCTCTACAAACGTGTGGTCCGGCTCAACCACCAAATCCTCATAACTCACAATGTGCCTCGGATCTGGTATGTACTCCCTCAGCTGAGACACATGAAATACAGGGTGAACACCCTCTAATCTCGGAGGCAAAGCTAACCTGTAAGCTGCACTCCCAACCCAATCCAGAATCTCGAACGGTCCGACATATCGGGGACTCAACTTCCCCTTAATGCCAAAATGTCTAACACCTCGTGTCGGGGACACTCTCAACCACACATGGGCTCCAACCCTGAACTCTAGAGGTCTACGCCTCCTGTCAGCATAAGACTTCTGATGGCTCTATGCAGTCAGCATACGCTCTCTGATCAATGCTACCCGAGCCATATCATCCTGAATCTGATCAGGTGCTAAACTACTGACACTGCTCTGCTCATCCCAACATAACGGGGTACGACATCTCTGTCCATACAGTGCCTCATATGGGGCCATCCTAATAGATGCATGCCAGCTGTTGTTGTAGGAAAACTCAACAAGTGGGAGATGATCCGTCCACACCTGTCCCCAATCCAACACACAAGCTCGCAGCATATCCTCCAGCGTCTGAATGGTCCTCTCTGACTGACCATCTTTCTGAGGATGGAACGTAGTCGTGAAGTGTAAACTCGTCCCCAGGGAAGTCTGAATCTGCTGCCAGAATCTCGAGGTAAATCGCCCATCTCTGTCTGAGACGATCGTCCTCGGTACACCATGGAGTCTCACTATCTGCCTAGTGTACTCCTCAGCTAATCTACTAACCGGCCACGT
The DNA here is from genome assembly GCA_002319775.1 of Fagopyrum tataricum. NCBI lineage: Eukaryota > Viridiplantae > Streptophyta > Magnoliopsida > Caryophyllales > Polygonaceae > Fagopyrum > Fagopyrum tataricum. Next base: position 27,856,233 of record CM008280.1, read on the forward strand.
CTCTCGAATAGGAATGAAACGTGCCGTCTTCGTCAGTCTGTCAACTATGACCCAGATGGCATCAAAACTCCGGCTCAGCCTCAATCCGGTCACAAAATCCATGGTGATGTCCTCCCACTTCCTCTGTGGAACAGGAAGTGGATGAAGCTCACCTCCTGGTCGGAAATGCTCGATCTTGACCTGCTGGCAGGTCACACACTGAGCTACAAATCTGGCTACATCGGGCTTCAGCCCTCCCCACTAGTACATACGTCTCAAATCTTGATACATCTTACTCGTACCTGGATGTATAGAGTAAGGTGTACAGTGAGCCTCCTGTAAAATCCTCTGCCTCAACTCTGTATCAGCAAGTACACAGACGCGACCGCGGCGCCTCAAAACTCTATCTGCTCCAAGCAGGAACTGTGGTGCCTCATCTCGAGACATCCTATCTTTGATCCTCTGCAAAGCCGGGCAGGTCTCCTGTTTCTGTCGGATCTCATCCAACAGATCAGGAAGAACCTCTAAAGTACGTAGCTGGGCACCCTCATCAGGGAACTGAATATCCAACTCTAACCGTATCAGGTCTCTCTGCAACTGATGCTGAACTGTCAGCCTCGCAATCGCCAGCTCTTGAGGCGTCTTCCTGCTCAGGGCGTCGGCGACAACGTTCGCCTTCCCCGGATGATACAGGATCTCTAGATCAAAATCCTTGATCAGCTTGAGCCACCTACGCTGGCGGTTATTCAATTCCCGCTGCGTGAAAATATACTTCAGACTCTTATGGTCTGTGAAGATCTGACATGTAACACCATACAGGTAATGTCTCCAGATCTTCAGTGCATGAACTACCGCTGCCAACTCCAGATCATGAGTCGGGTAGTTCTCCTCATACGTCTTCAACTGTCGAGACGCATAAGCAATAACTCTGCCCCGTTGCATCAAAACACATCCCAAGCCTAGCTTGGATGCATCACTGTAAACCACAAAATCCTCAGTACCCTCTGGTTGTGCCAAAATAGGAGCAGAAGTCAAACGCCTCTTCAACTCCTCAAAACTCTGCCTGCACTGATCAGACCACACAAATCTGGTAGTCTTCCTCAGCAAACTCGTCAGTGGACGGGCAATCACAGGAAAACCCTCTACGAAGCGTCTGTAATAACCGGCTAGGCCAAGGAAA